>JAXQQM020065518.1:0-63459 GCA_034641835.2 Pinus albicaulis | reverse complement strand
AAAATTTCTCTCCTCTATAAATATAGCCATCTTCCATTGATGTGCTAGTTGAACAGATAGCTGAAAAAGTTAGCATAGAGAGGAAGCAATCATAGCTTTGGGAGAATAGTGCAGAGTGTGATTGTTTGTGTGATTGGGAACATAGTGAGATCTTGGACCTTTGTTCATGAGGGTGTGACAAACGTGCTTGGATGCAAACCTGCCAAAGGAAAGCCTCAACATTAAGGCTTGGTTGTAAACTCCCTTTATCTTTATCATAATAAAATGCATCTGATGTTAATCTTCCCTTCTTGTTTACATCTATAATGAGATTTCTAGCATTCCTTGATCAGTTAGATAGGTTGTAATTTTTTTAAGATTGTCATGGTTTTACATTTGTCGTGGTGTCTTGACTGTCTGCACAGGTAATCGAACGTTGGTAGCAGCGTGTATCGAGCTAGAGAAGAGTGACATATCAAGAAGCTTCGACAAAATATGACAACATAGCATCAAAATGAGGTAGGTCATCTTCCTTGATCTGAATTTCATTTACAATCTAGGAAGGTAGATGTTAGTATGTTCCCGTAGTTGCTAGACCACCCTAGGGCTAGAGGGATCGCCTCTGTCTGCAGAGGGGATTTACCTGGACAACAAATTGACAAATCCACTGGGGAGTCTCCTTTGAGTTTGTCACTCTTTGAGGTCTTAGTCATTCAATGGATTTAGTCGAACAACCATTTCCCTGTTTGTTCCTATGTTTTTCATCAATTACAATCTTTTAGTTTTTGCTTGAAGTGGTGAGTCTGGTCTTGGTTGGAAGAAATTCTTTGTTTTTTCCTATTCAGGCATTGGCACTTTTATTTTTCCGACAGTAACGCCGATTGGCGCTAGTTGTCAGTTAGCAACCCACGCCAATTGGCCATTGGTGCTATTTGTCAGTGAGCAAGTCACGCTAGTTGGCGCTAGTTTCGCCCACCAAAGTCGTACCAATTTCAAGGTGTATGAAAAATTGAGGTTTTTTCCCTAAATCCTTCACCAGTGTGTCTCTCCCTTCCGGCCTTTTTCTCTGTATGATTTACTCGTTCTCTCCTCTAATTTTTCACTTATGAGCATAGATTACATTGCTCTTTGTTCAACTGAAAAGTCTTCTTTCTTGATTGCTTGATGTAAAAGGGAATGAATGCCTTGTTTTGAGCTCATGCTTTGGAAGTCCTTTTTGTGCTTAAACTCATATGTCTTATTAGCCTTTTAGAAATTTCATTACAAAGTGTTTAAAAAAACGATTGCATTCTTGGTGGTTTTGTATCCTTTTTGCATTCGTCTTCCATTAAGAAGATTTGCATTCATTTAGTTTCGTCTTAGAACTTGCTTTTCGTTAAAATACATTAGATCACGTTGCATTGAAGAGTATTTTTGAGATTTATCATTGAACTTCGATTACATTTTTTAGTTGAAAGTTAAATCATTGAGTGCATTCTCTTTCATTAAAAGTGTGCATTAAGTAGATTCTCATTTCACTTTGAAAAAATTCATTGAGTGCATTCTTATCATT
This sequence comes from Pinus albicaulis, assembly GCA_034641835.2. Taxonomy (NCBI): domain Eukaryota; kingdom Viridiplantae; phylum Streptophyta; class Pinopsida; order Pinales; family Pinaceae; genus Pinus; species Pinus albicaulis. The sequence continues at coordinate 61,928 of JAXQQM020065518.1, read as the reverse complement.
TTCAAAAAAGAAAAAAGGAAATTAGCCATAGATTACAATTGCTGGTTTTAAAAAAAGAGAATTTTGCATAGATTACATTGCATAATTCGCATCATTGAATGTTTTAGATTACTTTTGGATAGTGAAAGTCATCTAGTTTGGAAAATTTTCGTTTGCAGTGTTGTTTTTTGTTGCACCATTGTTTGAAGCTCTTCCCTTAACTAGATAGAATTCATCGAATTGAAAGATTTATTTTCTCATATAGCTGCATATACGATATTTTCAGATGACATGTGGTAGGGCCTTGAAATTGAAACGTAAATTCAAGATAAACCTTTAAAATTTACTCAATTAACCTAAGGAAACATTGAAACCTAACGGAACATTTAGAGGTCTAGGCTAGTGACGTGTTCCGGTGTCGTTAAACCGAGTAGCTGTCGCTCGCCATCTGGCTTCAGATAGTGCTAGTACAGACTTGTGCTCCCTGTACTATCGAGTATATAAAGGGATACCCCTCTAGGTTACAATCCTTTTATCCATAGGAAGCTGAGTCTACCGCCTTGTAACCATGATACACCAAAAACAACATTCAGGGAGACTACCTGCACGTACGTCAAGTCCTTGGTCAATTCTTCTTTCATTTAATTACTAAGGTGTATATGGCAGTTCATGGGAACACAGTGCCCACCCACCCCACACCTGGAACTACTGAACGGTGGCTTAAATCTTTCACCCCGCTCTCATAATTTTAAAAGATCATCAAGCACTTTTCCTTTCATGCTCGTTCCAACATAAAAGTGATAGAGTCACTTTTTTCCTATTTCTCGACTCTTAAAATATGAAATGGCAGAATTTTGTTTCGATGTCTTAAAAATTAACTACCCAAAAAATATTCCTGGTTAAAATTAGTTTCCTTAGGATGTTGTTCTAAAGTTGTTTAAGTACAACCTTTAAGGTTACCAACGAGAATCTCAAGAGAGTCACAGTGTACCCTATTTTGGGAATGTTGGTGCTCCTTATATGGCAACATTGTCCCTTCCTGGGTTAACTATTGGGTTTCCTGTTTGGTTATTCTCGACCTCTGTGGCCTCGAGTGTTCCACCCACCATACAACCTTCTCCTCCACCTGAACAGCATCATGTTGATTCTAAAGTAGACCTCTCCCCTTCTTCGCCTGTTTCTTCATCCTCTTCTCCTACTTCACCTGGTGAAAGTTTGGATTCTAGTAACCAAATGGCTAAGAAGAAGACGAAGAAGACGAAGAAGAAGAAGTTAGATAAGCGAGAGGCTAATGCTGCAGCTGTTGCTCCTAAGAAGCCTTCCATTGATAAACCATCCAACCTTCCACGGAAATTCAAATTCCCTTGCATGTTGTGCAAAGGTGGCCACCTTCTTCAAGATTGCCCTGGCATTCCCAAGGTACTTGAATTATGGTCCGACGGTCGTCCACCGTTGCCTTTGACTTTTGAAAGTCATGTTGGTAACACATCCTCGACTAGTGCTAATAAGACTCGTAATAAACAGGGAAGGTTACCAATCCATGTAAGTTGTGTGAAGGGCATCATCCCATTCACCTTTGTCCGTACATGGATGAAGCCAAGAGAGTGTTGGACAACCCTAATGTTTCTGCACCCTGCCTTCCGGTTGGTTACCAGAAGCTTTCTTCAAGTCCTCCACTAGTTGATTCAACAATTGGTCAAGAGTCATCCTTGGTCGATCCTGCTCCCCCGGAAATTCAAATTCAAGAATCCATTCCCGACCAATCGTTGGACGTGGCATCGGTTGACTTGATCCCATCTGTGGTTCATCAGGTCTTTTCCGTTGAGAGTGGATCTCATCCCCCCAAGTTCTTCTTCTTTCTTCAGATTCTTCGGACTTGGAGAATGTTTCTTCTGTCCCTGTAGTTCAAGAAGTTTCTCCCCCTACTCCTGAGATGGAGATCGAGGAAGATGCTCCTCTTGCTATGGTAACACTGAGGGAAAACCATCTTAATCCGATGGTACCCCCTCCAAGTATTTTGGTCGCTTCCTTCGATTGGAGTCGATTTTCCAGATACTGCCTTCCGTCTTATGTGCCTTTTGAGATAACGGTACAAACCTTGATCTGGTCGTACCCAACACCATTATAGATGAAGGCGCGTCTGTTAGTATTCTGTCTTCCACTACTTGGCAAGATTTTGGTTCTCCACCGCTTATGCCTGTTACTCAGAATCTGTTGGCTTTTAACAGAGGAACCAGTCAACCGTTAGGGATCCTTCCAAAGTTGCCTGTTACTTTGGGAGGGAAAATCGTCTATATAGACGTGATGGTTGTTCCAGGCCCCTTAGATTTCAATTTACTCTCGTGGCGCGATTATACTTATGCCATGGGTGCACTTGTCTCCTCCCTCTTTCGTGTGATTTTTTTTCCACAGAAAGGTCGGATCGTGACCATTGTCAGCTTTCATTCTTTGGTCCTGATATGGTAGCTGGCCACCATATTCCCTTCCCGGTCTTTATCTGTCGGTTGTGTCTTCCCTGCCGCAAGTCAATTATGTGGCTACCGTCTCAGGTTTCAGATGAAGGTGACAAACGTTGTACACGGGTGTCAAAGTATTGTCCGACGAAGCTGAAAATTTCCATCGACAGTAACCCTTGGAAGCTATGACTTCTTATTCATTACGATGAGGTTTGTCTGAGCATTATCTTATCCGTTTGTGTCAAGCTCCTTAAACCATGAAACAAGGTCTATCTGAGCACGATTCATCTCATTTGTGGCCAAGCTCCTTAAAACCATGAAACAAGGTTGTCGTAGCAAGAGTTCTGCTTCTCTTGTGTTAAGTTCTAAAAAAATGAAACAAGGTTAATGGAGCACGCTATCTTCTCGTGTCCAAATTTCTTAAAAAAATGAAACAAGATCTTATGAGGATAGTTCTTTTTCTATGTCAACCTCATTAAAAGTGAATTAGCTCAAAAATTTAGTTCTTTTAATGTGTCAACCTTGTTAAAACAATGAAACACATTCCCGTTCAATTCGAGTCTTTGTTCAGATCTCGTAAAATCCCAGTCGAGTCTTTCTTTTGATCTCGTAACTTGAACCTTCACTCCATCTGCCTTTCATATGGATTGAAGCTTGGGGGGCATGTACCTCGAATTGAGTCACCATGCTGGGGGCATGATTACTTTTTCAAGCATAGTTTGTTTCCGTTTCAAGCTTGTGTAAAAATGAAACCGGTTTCAAGCATAGTTTGTTTCCATTTCAAGCTTGTGTAAAAATGAAACCTTCCCATTTTACCTCTCGTGATTGCCATTTTATCACACTGCTTTTTCGTTTTTTCGTATGAGTTTGGTTTTTCTCATTCCATCGTCCTCATTTGCTTGGCCGATCATACACCTTCACTTGATTGTTTTACCCAATCTTGAGGAACCGATGCAATGAGTGGTCTTGTTAGCCAACCTCTTGACCTTTACTTGTTTTGAGTAGTTCCACCATCACCGAAACTAGTTGCTTCCCTTTATATCACTCGTTCCTCCAGGAGGATTCACCTTTCAACTCTTTTTTGACTCTCTAAAACTGAAAAGATTGCTGAGACACTTGTCGTTTTGAACTTGTTAAATGGCTGCGAAATGACATCTACCTAGTATAAATTTACCCCTTTTTCGGGCTAGGATAGATTATTTACGAAAAAGGAATACCTTAGCCTATCGTGACTAAGAGGTTCTCTCAGACATAGTTTTCTACCTTTTTGGATCTGTGAGACTACCTATGAAAAGGGACTACTGGAGTTTCTTCGGCTTCTTTTCAAACTCTCTAAACATGAAAGATGTCGAAGTTCTTCCTTTGTTAGACTTTCGTTTAAAACTAATCATTGACTCCGTCGTATAACGTTATTCAAGTTCCTCCTTCCTAGGGCTCGTAAAATGTAATTAGGGTTGGATTTTTTCCGAAGGGAAAAACTTATATGACACTAAGTACATGGTATCCTCTTCAAGCTTGTGTAAAAATAAAGAGGTGTACTGGCTAGGAATTGGTGGGGGAAAAATGGAAGTTATTCGTCGTCGTGTCGATGCAGATGTCACTCTTGGAACATGACACTTGTCTGCCGTCTGTGGTCGGGTCGACATTCACTGTCACTTTTCCTCCATGGGTTTGGGAAATTTGTTTTCCTCTCATTCGATTACTGATTTTTTCAACATGATCTCTAATCCTGTTTGAGTCAAATGCTGCCAAATTCCAGAGTCATGTCGCCGATATGTTCAAGAGAAAATCCTTCTGCAGTTTGTACATTCTGTGATCCTCTGTTGCAATCTTGATTCACACTCATATTACATCCACTATTTCATGTCGATGATGTGTGATTCATTATGACCCTCCTTCGACAGATCGCTTCCTGTTGACTTCAACTCATTATCCAGGAAGTTTATCTAGAGACTCCTTTCTGGTACCTTAGATCTGCATGCCCTAATAGCAAGTTCTTCACATTCGACAACAGGTTCACATCATTGGCCTTCGATAGGGTGATTTCATGGGTGTTCGACTTCAGATCACTGTTCACATTCCATGGATTGTACTAGTAGTACCTTGAGAGCGATTGAAATTATGTGTGTTTCTCTTCGTATCTGTTAACGGTTCAAGCATCATTGACTGTAATCAAGTGATTTTCTAGCATGTTCGATTTCAACACGTCTATTCACGTGTTGATTTGTACTTTGATTGGGTGGTGTTGGAGCGCAAGAGACATCCCTTAGTCGTGATAAGGAATCGTTAAATTTTATGATTATGTCAAAAAATTTTATTTCTCTATTTTATTAACCCTCAAGTATTTATAATAAAATATTAAATGTCAAATATTATGAATGCTTCACAATGCTACCATATGTTGATGTTGAATTAAGTGAATAGAAGAAAATGTAAGAAGAAGTCCAAACTGATATGCTGCTTTCTACAGAAAATACCATTCCAAACCCCAGAAGAAATATCTGAAGGAAATAGTTAAAACAAAGGAGCGCCAATTAAGGTTGTTTAACTCTTATACACAGAAATTAAGAGAAACCTGCTACTCATAACCTTGTTTTATTCATATATGGAAACACATAATGAAAATTGGAATACACTTCAACATAAACAAAATGCCAGAAACTTGATTAATCATTCATTAATATTTGAATCTTTGATTACAAAAATATTTTTCTGGAGGTCCAAAACTAAGAACCTCTCTTCCTCTTGAAAATTACATTAAATACAGTAAACAGAAGTTTGGAACTGCTATAACCAATCCTAACTACCAAAACTACTTCAAGACTTCGAAGGCTATCTATTACATGCCTTGAAAATGTCTTATTAAAATTAAATTGTCTTAAGAAAATAACATAAAATAAATATCCTAATCTATAGGAATTACTGATGAAGTGGCTTCTTTTCCTTGATCAACTGATTTGTCTTTCTTTGCTGTTGATCCTTTTGGCAGGTCAATTGTCCAAACTCTGCACTTTTTCCATATTTATACCTTCATCTTGGATGAATGTGTTAGATTGTGATATTCCAATCTGAATGTAGTAATTCGGTCATAAGAATGCCTTTAAGAGAAAAGAGTTTTTACCATCCACAAGAGTTGAAAATGTCTCTGCAAGAAGTTGACCATTGTCTCTCATTTAAGCACCTGAGTCTTTTCATGCCTGTTATCAATCTTGATTTTTTTCATCACCAGTAAATTCTGATAAGAGCTCCATGGAAAAATATTTCCTTCAGCTCCCCAACATGATGGCAAGCCTACCCTTGTCATTTTATCAAGAGATTTATCAAATTGACTTACTGCTTCTTTGATTTCCATTAGTTTCTTTTCTGTAGCCTTTCTGAGATCATTCCTGATAATCATTTTATTAATTTCCACTGCATATAACATTATGTCCTACATATCATTCTCCTCTAACACCTGATATGATTTGGAATTGATAAAATCAATAAATCTTCTGGCCCAAATGGCTTTGTTAATCCATTTTTGCTTATCAGACATAATTGGTTCTTCACACTCCACAATAAGGCTTTCTTCTTTTGCAATTATCAATAGGAAGCACCAATTGGACTTCATTTATGAAATGATATCAGTCCAAATGATAAATTTAGCTTGTATTAATGATAGATTACCTTTCATTCTTTATTTGAGATTCTTAATCTCAGCTTCAGCATTTTGGAAATCCATTTTGTATTTATCTACTTCATTTTCCATGACCTTCATCAATTTTGTTGCAGTCTCCAGATCTGTTTGGGCATTCTTTCTATCTCTTTCAGCCATCTGCAACTCAATATTTAATTGAATAATTTATGTTTGAGGGTCTTCATCACCTGTAGAAAAAACAAAAGTACAGTTATGATTATCAATGTGATTTTGTAATGAAATTGTAGTCTGCTTTACTTTGGAAATTTCTTCATCCTTCTGCATGAGTTGCTGCAAGACATTTTCCTTTTCCTTCTCTACCTTTGCAACTTCTATAGCCATTGAATGTTTACCAGTAGGTAACTTCAATTTCTTCCTTAATGTAGATATCTCTACTTCAGCACTTTGCATGAATTTCTGCATAACAGTCTTGTCACTAGGGTCTACTCCAATTTTTATAGTAATCTTCTTCAATTCTTCATTTTGAACTGTTAAGGCTCTTGAGTTAGCCTTTTCTAACTTAAACTGTTTAATTACTTTGCTCAACATATTCTTTGCCTTTATTTCCATGGAATTAGTCTTTGTGAGGTCATTTACAATCAATTGACATGTTTGCATATGCAAGTTCATTTTATCAATTAGAGGAATCTTCTTTACATCCACAGTCACATTAATAGTGTTGAAACTGCTGGAAGGACCAATTGACATATCTGTAGGATGTGAGATGGAAATTCTAAAATGATCTTTTTCAAGATCCATTACAGTCAACAACCTTGTTTGTTCAGTAGTAATTTGCTGTTCAGCTTGGGCCTCCATGTTGGCCTTTATCTTCTGATTCCTTTCCTCAATTTGAGATAACATCCGTTTAATCAAGGGCACCTATTTATGAGAAGCTTCATGATTCCTGGGTGAGGCAGGAGCATTTTGTTCTTCTCCCAAATGCAAAGAAAAACCAAGAGCAGTACATGTAGGCTCTTCAGTAATTTTTGTTCTCTTCATGGCTCCCTACTCTTCATCATCTAGATCAATCACCATTTCCTTGGTTGTTTTAGCTGCTTTCTCTGCTATAATAGGAGTTTGAATGTTAGCATCTACTGATTTCTTCACATATTTACACGCTATCTTCTCTTTCTCTGGCCTACTTTCACGAATAAAAGCAGAATATCCATTCTCAACCCTTCTATTTGAAATAACACTGTATGGGTCATAAGCCTAACTTTCTCCTAATAACATCTGCATGTCATCTAACATTTTTGTCACTTCATCAAATCCCTGTCTCAAATTTACTATGAAAGGGCCTACAACCATGGGTAATTTTTACATGTGACGTTTCTTCATAGGCACAAAATGAACCTGATCAACATTTAGACTCTATCTAATGAATTCTAAAGCAAAAAGCCTCATTGGCACAAAAGTTGGGAATCTGTAAGGTTCAACACTTGCTCCATATAGCCTTATTTCAGAATATTCCTAAAAAAAAAACTAGTGTCCATATTTACAATTGTTTCATAAATGCAAAAAATCCTAAGCTTTAGGTAGGAAACAGGGAGGAGGACTTCCATTCAATATTTTGTATGCAGTGGGCATGTAATAACTAGAAAAATTAAATAACCCAGCCTCATTTTGTTCCCTTCTAACAACATCCCTCCAGAATATCATTGATTGTCTTCTTTTAGTCACATCCATAATATTTAGGCCTAAATAAATGAACTCTTCCACATTTTGGTATAAGAACAAATATACAATTAATGAGGGAAGTTTAAAGGAACTTGTTAATGAGAGGCTCATCAGCTGTGAGTTGACTGCTTCCTGCCAATATGATGGAATATCCAGCACCATTCCTGGCTTCATCATCATGGAAAAAATTCCTAGAACTGATTTATCCACTGCATTATCATCATATTTACCCATAATTTTTGCAGTAAGACTCAAAACTAGATGGGTCTCAGCATCAAAAACCTTCATATCAAACTCCTTGCAATCTGGCTGAAACTGCTTCATGTCAGGCTTCAAATGAAACATAATTTTATTGAATTTTTCTCCTGCAAGATTATCATAATACTGAACTCGTGAATCGTCAGAGAAATGAACAGATGAATCTGACTCAGGATAGCATATAGCTTGGCGGATTAATAGGGTAGACACCTGCAAAACATTTTCTCCTTGGGAGTTCATAACAAAACACTTCCCTGGATACATAACAGATACCAAACAATAGATGAATTTAGGGAAAAGGTGGGTTTTAGGGATGCATGTAGAAAATCAGACTTAATAATGGAAGAATATACAGGAGAGGCATTAGCGTTCAAGACAACTTGTTGGTAAAAGAGGAGGTGAATTACTGAACATAGGGTATCTTGAATATCCCTCTCAGTATCCATGAGAGGAATATGGCTGGTTGAACCTGATAGCGATGAAATTTTAGCCGTGGTTTAAAGCTTACGTGGAAAACTGTTGACAGGGTGGTCAAATTTTGCAGGTGGCAGAGAGCTCAAACGGGGTGCAGTACAACAATTCACAAGTAAATTTGAAAAATAGACAAAAAATTCTTTAAATAGGTGGCACAGGTTTTGAATTAAATGCTGACAAGACGCGCCAGCAACCGTTAACCCTGCTTGACGTGGAAGACAGCTGGGACCAACTTAGCGTCCTACGTCACTACAAGGGCTCTCAGGGTATGGAGGAAAAATATGGCTAGTGCCCCCGCATTAGATCTCCGTCGTTGATCTCCGTTGTCCCCACAGTCAACCCAGTCAATTGCGAAGGCACTTCACATGATATCTATCATGCTAGTTGTGCCCGTGGGTTGTGCTTCTTGATAGAGATTTTAACAATTGACGCTTTCTGCCATTCAAACCGATCACTATTTAACCTTTAATAGGGACCCACAATTATAAAGTTCAAATGTTTAAACTTAAACTTTAATGAACATCAATCTTTTTTATGATAAAGTATAAGAGCTCAATACTTTAACATATTTTCCCACATTTATATTTTTATTTTTTCAAACATTTGAAAAATAAAAGGATACAACTATGATCCACAACAACTAGCTCCACCTGGGGATAGTTTTTTTTGGCACGAAACACTAAGAACCCGCAGATTAGTGCCTTCACTTCGGGCATGGAGTCAAAAATTTCTTGATGAGAAATGTACAGTGAGAGGAAACTGAATAAGTACAAATAGTAAACTAACTGCTTTTAGTGTTGGAAATAATGTTTCAGATACTTCCCATTTACAAGCAGTTCTACTACTTCTCCATCAATATTTTCCAGCATGAAAGTGTTGTTTGATCTAACTTCAGAGATTTTGTAAGTACCATACCATAAAGGATCAAATTTTCCATGAATCCCTTTCTCTTCCCTCCTGGTATCCCATCTTAATACCAGATCTCCAATCTGAAACATGATTTTTTTTGCCTTTTTGTCAAAAATATATTTCATTTTCTCCTGATAAATGATCAAATTGTCTCTAACTTTATTTTTGCTTTCATTTAATTCCATCACCTATTTTAGTCTTTTGATCAAGGCATTAGGTTCATCTTTAGAGTCTTGAAGAAAAGAAATTACAGGTCTTGCTAGTTGAGTAGGAAACAGAGCCTGAGCACCATATACCAATTCATATGGGGACTTACCAGTGGATCTTTTACTAGTCATCCTTACTACCCATAAAGTAAAAATCAACTTTGAATCCCAATCCTTTTGATTCTCATTGATTTTTTTCTTCAATATCTTCACCAATGTTTTATTAGATGATTCTGCTAATCCATTTCCTTGAGGATGATATGTTGTGGAGTGTGATAATATTACATTATAAGTCTGACAAAAATTTATGAATCTGACTGAATTGAAGACCTGAGCATTTTCTGTTACAATTTTTACTGGACATCCAAATCTACTGAAAATATTTTCCTCCAAAAACTTCATCACAACCAAATCATTTGCCTTTCTATTAGGAACTGCCTCTAACCATTTTGTAAAATAATCAGTAGCAGTTAAAATCCACTTAAACTACCCACTTGATGGTGGATTAATCTCTCCAATGAAATCCAATCCCCATTGTCTGAAAGGTTCTTCAATAAATACAGGAAGAAGTGGTAAAGGAGCTAGTCTTTTCTTTTCTGCAAACAATTGGCATTTCTGGCAACTTCTAACAGTTTTTTATACATCAGCAAATAAAGAGGGCTAATAAAAACCTAATTTAAGAATCATATGATCTGTTACCTTCCAGTTGTAGTGACCTCCACACAAGTATTCATGATATTCTTTGATCACCTCCATGGTTTCCTCTTCTGTCAAACATAACAACAATACACCAGCAAGATCTTTCCAATACAACTTAGCTTCAATTATAACATAAGGTTGAGCTTTGAGTTTCAGAGCTCTGTACTTAGCTCTGTTTATTGAAGGAGGACAAGAAAAGAAACAGAGATAATGAATGATATCCTTATACCAGCCTAAACAAAGAAATTTGTACTTAATTGCTGACTTTGTCTTAATCTGATCTATTTCTTCAGTTACTTCATCTACAGGCACAAGTAAACTAATTCCCAAAGCTTGGAAATTAGATTTTGTTAGAAATTTGGCTAGTCCCTGTCCTTTGACTAACTTTGTTGGTTTGATATCCAGGTCATATTCCTGGATTTCGGCAATCCATTTTCCTCTTTTTCCTTCCACATCACTCTGTACTAGCACATCCTTTACAGCAGAATTAGGCACATATGCTACTACTTGAGAATGAAGTATATAAGTTCTAAAAGCCTTTAATGATTCTACTAAAGCATATACCTATTTCTCCAAGATATTATACTTCAGTTCTACATCTTTGAGGAATTTTCTGAAAAATGCTACAGGTTGTTCACTCCCTTCTTCATTTTTTTGTAATAACACAACAGCAATAGTAGAAGATGATGCAAATGAGAATACCTGAAAAGGTTTCAATTAATTTGGATTGATTAAGACAGGAGCTTCTTGGAGAGCTTCTTTTATTCTACAGAATGATTCTCTTGCATATTTATCCCATTTTACTTTAGCATTCTTCTTTAACATATCTGTTATTCTCCTGACAATTTCAACATAATTTGGAACAAATCTTCTCAGGAAATTGATTTTTCCCAGAAAACTTTGGATGACCTTTTTACTTCTAGGCATTGGAATTGTTTGTATAGCTTAAACCCTTGCAGGGTCAATCTGTACTCCTTGTTTTGACACTATATGACCCAACAACTTACCTTCTTCTAAAGAAAACAAGGATTTCTTGGGATTTAGTGATAATCCAATTTTTCTGCATTTCAAGAAAGCTTTCTTCAAGTGTTCTAAGTGTTCATCATCAAACCCTGAAAAAATAGTAACATCATCAAGATAAATAACTACAATTTTATCACCCACAAAAGCAATATCCATTGCTCTTTGGAAAGTTGCTCCTACATTCATTAGGCCAAATGGCATCCTGGCATACATGAATGTTCCCCAAGGTGTAGTAAAGGAAGTCTTCTTTTGATCTTGCTTCTCCACAGCCACCTAATTATACCCAGAAAAACCATCAACCATGGATAACCTGAATGCCTCAGTTACATTCTGTAGAACAAAATCCATCTTGGGTAAGGGATAGTTATCTTTTAAGGAAGCTCTGTTCAAATTTCTGAAATCCACACAATCTTATCTCTCCATTTTTCTTTCTGACTGGTACCAAATTCGAAACCCAATCTGAATATCTTAATGGAACTATGATTTTGGCTTGCAAAAATTTTTTCACCTCTTTTTCAATAGGAGCCAGCAACAGTGGGTTAATTTGTCTGAGCTTCTGCTTGTGTGGTTTAAACCCATCTTTCAATGGTATTTTATGCTGAATAATATCCAAATCATAAGTTTTCAAATCTTCATATGACCATGCAAATACATCCATGACTTGTTTAAAAAGGTTTACATACCTTTCTTTGTATTCCTTAGGAACTCCTCTAAACAATTTGACTAATTTAGGCTCATGTTGAGTCCCTAAATTGCAGTCCTCCATTTCTCCATCTTGGGATACTTTTTTTTTGGTTCATTGACACATCATTAGCATCAAACAATCTTTCAAGAGGTACCAGCCCTCTGGGAAAAATATTATCTTTCAACTGAATTATCTTCTGATCACCAATTGAATGTTTCAGATTTTTGGACATATCACTTTGACCACTTTCATCAACTTCTAAATCAATTTGACCATCTTCAAAACTTCTGATCATGGTTAAAAACTGATTAATTTGTTCATCATCCTCAAAAACCTGCCAATGTTTTACATTATCAAGAATTGAAGGCCTGTGTCTTAATTCAATTTCATATCTCAATCTTGGGTTAATTAGTGGTTTAAATGTGCTAGCTGCCACTGCCAATGAATCTTCCATTCTATTCTCTTATCTTGGAATAAACTGTAAATTAAAAGCCTCAAAATAATTCTCAACTAAATCCCACACCTCATTTCTATAATATCTCAACCTGGGATGTTTAGTCTGGCGCCAATTCTTACTTTGTCTTATGATTAATTTAGAGTCACCAAAAACAGATAAAGACTGAATTCCCATCTGTTTAGCTATCTGCAGACTTAGAATCAATGCTTCATATTCAGCCACATTGTTAGTAGATTCAAATTCCAATTTGAAGGAAAAAAGGCAAAAAGTTGCCTTCAGGAGATATAAATATGAATCCAGCTCCAGTGCCCTCCTTAGAGAATGCACCATAAAAATAAAACTTCCAAATTGTATTTTAACACAACTATTTATGTACATTGGTTGAAGCGAGCTGCTTTTGTGAATCTTCATCAAATTCTGCATCTTAATGCAGCATGAAACAAGAGAGATCCTCCTTCTCTTGGCCATAAATGGGGGAATTACCTACATCTTTCTTGGTAGTAGTTTTCAAGAATCTAGTTTCTTTGTATAACCTCCTTTCCTCCCCATTAAAAAAAGGAATGATAGCATATGTGAAATCCAATTTCAAAACTCCTCCAAGCTTTGCCCCCCAATATCTAGACAACAACATACCAAATCTAGCTAGGATATCTGCTACTACCACTTCCATCATAATACTCTTAGCTGGAATTTGAGCCAGGGAAACAACCATATCCTTGAGAAGACCCACACACTTCACCCTTTTTGAATCAAAGGAATAAATGTCTCTATATGGTTTGGTGATTTGTAAATTCAATTCTTTCATCACAGACAGTGGCATTAGATTATGTGATGCTCCAGAATCTAGCATACAATTATGTAAAATGAAATCATGCAACATAACTGATATATAAAAAGTTGGAATAGAAGAATCTACCTCTTCAACATGAGGTCCAAAAGTAACCACTGGTTTCTCTTCATGCAGATTTACTATATCACCCACCTCATCTGACTGAGATAAATTAATAAACTCTGTAATTTCTTTCTTATAACCAAGTGTTTTGACCAGCTCAAGAACTGGCACTTGAATCTTTACTTTTTCTAATTCTTTAGGCAAGTTGAAAGTTTGATTTTCTTTTGTTAACTTTTCAGGTTCTTTTTGGTTTTTAATTGAATTTTCATGTTGATCAGGAACAGTAACAATTTTCTCCAAAATATTTGGGTCATTAGATTTTATTTGAGGAGCTTCAGCTTGCTGCTTCTCTCTCTCTTTTTCTTGATTCATGGGCTATTTCCCTTTATCTGATTTTTTAATAGGATTCTTTTGTAGTGGAGTTTCCATTGAAGTAGGTACTGATTCTGATTCCTCTCCTTCATCATCCTGAGTTCTCAACCTCTTTTTTGACCTCAAATCATATTTTTTATGCAACTCTGCTTGCATAAAATCAGTAAATTGTTTGCAATAATCATCCATTTCTTGATCAAATGAGATATCAGCTTCTTTACATTCTTCTGCATATTATTTCTCACTCTCTTCTTTTGTTTCATCATCTTCCATATATACAGCAGAAATTTGATCTTCATCTTCTTTCTGATCATTATCAGCAGAACGTGATGGGGCTGCCTCTATATATAAAGGTGCTTGGACTTGATCTTGATCTTTCCTTTCTCTCTATAGAATCTGTAGGGGTTGTTTTCTGAATTGGGGATTAAAAACCCCTCTGATTTTTTGTGCATGTTTCTTGTTATATAATTCCATATTTACTAATTTATTTGACAAATTTTTAATGACCTTAGTCATATCATCTATCCTTTGATCTTGTGATGAATATTCTTCTTTAGCCTTTCCCTTGTCTTGAACCTTTCCAGCAATAGTCATGTTTTCCTCAATTTCTAAGGCATCAGTTTGAATTTGTTCAAGAGTAGTGGCTCTTCTTTCTCTCAAGGTAAAACTGAAATCTGATGCAAATGCACCAGCAAAAACAACCCTTGCTCCAATAGGAGGAGGTTTCATTTCCATAGGCAAACTATTATACAACTTATTAAATCTTTTGACAAAATCACTCATACTTTCATTTGAATTTTTCTTTATAGCATTAAATTATGTTAAATAATAACCATGGTCTCTTTTTTCACCCCATCTCTAGATGAATTGTCTTTCTAATTCATCCCAATCATTGATTGAACCATTAGGTAATCCTTTAAACCATTTTCTTGCCTCTCCACTTAGAGACTGTACAAAAAGTCTCATTACAACATCAAGATGTTCTACATTAAAGTTTTCAGCAAAATTGTGTTGTCTAGGTAAATCCCCTCTGCGGACAGAGGCAATCCCTCTAGCCCTAGGGTGGGTCTAGAAACTACGGGAACATACTAACATCTACCTTCCTAGATTGTAAATGAAATTCAAAGGAAGGAAGATGACCTAACTTGTTCTGATGATATGCTGTGGTCTTTCGTTGAAGCTACTTGATCCGTCGCTCTTCTCCAGCTTGATACACACTGCTATCAACGTTCGATTACCTGTACAGACAGTCAAGAAAACACGTCAAGAATAACACCATGACAAACATAAAACAATTACAATCTATCTAACTGATCAAGGAATGCTAGAAATCTCATTATATATGTAAACAAGAATGGAAGATAAACATCAGATGCATTTTATTATGATAAAGACAAGGGGAGTTTACAACCAAGCCTTGATGTTGAGGCTCTCCTTTGGCAGGTCTGTATCCAAGCATGTTTGTCACACCCTCATGAACAAAGGTCCAAGATCTCACTAAGTTCTCAACACACACAAAAAATCACACTCTGCACTATTCTCCTGAAGCTATGATTGCTTCCTCTCTATGCTAACTTTTTCAGCTATCTGTTCAACTAGAACATGTTCAACTAGCACATCATTGGAAGATGGCTATATTTATAGAGGAGAGGAGGACGTTGGGATCCTTAAAATAGTGGAAGGGAGGCCTTATCCCTTGGGAGGTTTCCCCATAAGGTGGAAACAAGAGGCCAAAAGAGGAAGGTCATGGTTATTCAGTCAAACCACTCCCTATGACTCATCCACGAAGTTGTTGTGATCGAAAATTCACCTCTATTTTTAAAAAAAAATCCATAAACAGATTGGCATGGGTAGCTCACTGAGACAGAGTGCCAACTAGCGCGGGCTCAGTGTTAATTTTCCTCATTGGCGCGAGGGCATATCGGGCTACCAGTGCCAAGGTAAAAACAGGTGTTCTTAGTGGTCTGCTCAAGAAATGGTCAACAGAGGGAATGTTTTCCTCGTGGAAAGGGATGCAATGATGGTATTTGCAAGGCATGACACTTCTTATTGTTCACATAAATGACCCTCCAATGGGCGAGATGGGGATTGCAGGGACATTGACAAATTACTGTGTAGCAGATTCCCCCTAAAGTATGAAGTCCGAACATGAGTGAGGAGTGAAATTCTTTACAAGTGCGTGCAAGGAACCAGACGCTGCTATCAGGAGACCTGAAAATCAAGCATAGATACATATACATAACTGAAATATCTGTTGAAAATACATGAATCCATGGTATAGGCATAGCTATCCATCAAGAAAAGGATCATGTGAATGGATCCTCGGCATGGACGTAGCCATCCGAATAAAGGGATCATATGAAATAGATCCACAGTATGGGCACAACCATCCATATAGAGAGGATCAAAACAAGAGAACCCACAGTATGGTCGCAGCCATCCTTCTAAAAAATCATGTATATAATCATGAATGACTCATCACTCCTCACAACCTGGACTTTTGTGATCGAAGCCTAGGGTCTTGCACTCCAACACCACCCAATCAAAGTACAAATTCCAACATGTGAATAGACGTGTTGAAGTCGAACATGCTAGAAAATCACTTGATTACCGATCAATGATGTGAACCGTTAACAAGTGTGAGAGAAACCACCCATAATTTCAATGGCTCTCAAGGTACTACTAGTACAATCCACAGAATGTGAATAGTGAGCTAAAGTTGAACACACGTGAAATCACCCGATCGAAGGCCAGTTATGTGAACCTGTCATCGAATGCGAAGAACTTACCATCAGGCCATGTAAGTTATAAGGTACTAGAAAGGAGTCTCTAGATAAATTTCCCAGATAATGAGCTGAAGTCGACAAGAAGCGATCCATCGAAGGAGGGTCATAATGAATCCCACATCATCGACATGAAACAGAGAAGGTAATATGAGTGTGAATCAAGAATGAAACTGAGGATCAGAGAATGTATAAACTACAGAATGATTTTCACTTGAACATATCGGTGATACGACTCTGGAATTTGGCAGCATTTGACTCAAATAGGATCAGAGTTCATGTTGAAAAAATTGGTAATCAAATGAGAGGCAAACGAATTTCCCAAACCCATGGAGGCAAAGTGATAGAGTGAAGATATCCCAACCTGACATGAACTGTAGACAAGTGTCATGTTCAAGAGTGACATACTGCCGACACAACTGAAGAATAACTTCCATTTTCCCCCACCAATTCTAGCGAGTACCTCTTTATTTTTACACAAGCTTGAAAAGGATACCATATTCTTGTCATATAAGTTTTTCCTTCGGAAAAATCCAACCTAGTACATTTTACGAGCCCTAGGAAGGAGGAACTTGAATAATGTCATAACGACGGAGTCCGATGATTACTTTTAACGAGTCTAACAAAGGAAGAACTCGGCATCTTTTCATGTTTAGAGAGTTTGAAAAGAAGCCAGAAAAAAAAACTCCAGTAGTCCCTTTTCGTAGGTAGTCTCACAGATCCAAAAAGGTAGAAAACTATGTCTGAGAGAACCTCTTAGTCACGATAGGCTAAGGTATTCCTTTTTCGTAAATAATCTATCCTAGCCCGAAAAAGGGGTAAATTTATACTAGGTAGATGTCATTTCGCAGCCATTTAACAAGTTCAAAACGACAAGTGTCTCAGCAATCTTTTCAGTTTTAGAGAGTCAAAAAAGAGTTGAAAGGTGAATCCTCCTGGAGGAACGAGTGATATAAAGGGAAGCAACTAGTTTCGGTGATGGTGGAACTACTCAAAACAAGTAAAGGTCAAGAGGTTGGCTAACAAGACCACTCATTGCATCGGTTCCTCAAGATTGGGTAAAACAATCAAGTGAAGGTGTATGATCGGCCAAGCAAATGGGGACGATGGAATGAGAAAACCAAGGCTCATCTGAAAAAACAGGCTGGTAAAATGGCAATCACGAGAGGTAAAATGGGAAAGGTTTCATTTTTACACAAGCTTGAAATCAGGAAACTCTGCTTGAAGTTGGTTTCATTTTTACACAAGCTTGAAACAAAGATCAAATATGCTTGAAACCGGTTTCATTTTTACACAAGCTTGAAATGGAAACAAACTATGCTTGAAAAAGTAAGCATGCCCCCAGCATGGTGACTCAATTTGAGGTACATGCCCCCCAAGCTTCAATCCATATGAAAGGCAAATGGAGTGAAGGTTCAAATTACGAGATCAAGAGAAATACTCGACTAGGATTTTACGAGATCTTATCAAATACTCGAATTGAACGGGAATGTGTTTCATTGTTTTAACGAGGTTGACACATTAAAAGAACTATCATCCTAAGCTAATTCACTTTTTAACGAGGTTGACATAGAAAAAGAACTATCCTCATAAGATCTTGTTTCATTTTTTTAAGGAGTTGGACACAAGAAAACGAACTGTGCTCCGACAACCTTGTTTCATTTTTTAAGGAGCTTGACACAAGAAAACAAACTCTGCTCTGACAACCTTGTTTCATGGTTTTAAGGAGCTTGACATAAGCAGATGAACCATGCTCCGATAGACCTTGTTTCATGGTTTAAAGAGCTTGACACAAGCAGATGAACCATGCTCCAACAAACCTCATCGTAATGAATAAGAAGTCATAGCTTCCAAGGGTTGCATGTCCGATGGAAGGAAAACATCTTGGAAGTCTGGACCCAATGCCCCCAGCACACGATGTACAATGGCACTATCACTAAATACGAGCACAGGACAGGTAGCCACATAATTGACATGCAGCAGGGATGACACAACCGACAGATAAAGACCGGGAAGGGAAGATGGTGGGCCAGTTGCCATATCAGGACCAAAGAATGAAAGCTGATCAATGGTCATGATCCGACCTTTGTGTGGAAAAAAAATCACACGAAAGAGGGAGGAGACAATTGCACCCATGGCATAATTATAATCGCGCCACGAGAGTAAATTGAAATCTAAGGGGCCTGGAACAACCATCACGTCTATATAGACGATTTTCCCTCCCAAAGTAACAGGCAACTTTGGAAGGATCCCTAACGGTTGACTGGTTCCTCTGTTAAAAGCCAACAGATTCTGAGTAACAGGCATAAGCGGTGGAGAACCAAAATCTTGCCAAGTAGTGGAAGACAGAATACTAACAGACGCGCCTTCATCTATAATGGTGTTGGGTACGACCAGATCAAGGTTTGTACCGTTATCTCAAAAGGCACATAAGACGGAAGGCAGTATCTGGAAAATCGACTCCAATCGAAGGAAGCGACCAAAATACTTGGAGGGGGTACCATCGGATTAAGATGGTTTTCCCTCAGTGTTACCATAGCAAGAGGAGCATCTTCCTCGATCTCCATCTCAGGAGTAGGGGGAGAAACTTCTTGAACTACAGGGACAGAAGAAACATTCTCCAAGTCCGAAGAATCTGAAGAAAGAAGAAGAACTTGGGGGGATGAGATCCACTCTCAACGGAAAAGACCTGATGAACCACAGATGGGATCAAGTCAACCGATGCCACGTCCAACGATTGGTCGGGAATGGATTCTTGAATTTGAATTTCCGGGGGAGCAGGATCGACCAAGGATGACTCTTGACCAATTGTTGAATCAACTAGTGGAGGACTTGAAGAAAGCTTCTGGTAACCAACCGGAAGGCAGGGTGCAGAAACATTAGGGTTGTCCAACACTCTCTTGGCTTCATCCATGTACGGACAAAGGTGAATGGGATGATGCCCTTCACACAACTTACATGGATTGGTAACCTTCCCTGTTTATTACGAGTCTTATTAGCACTAGTCGAGGATGTGTTACCAACATGACTTTCAAAAGTCAAAGGCAACGGTGGACGACCGTCGGACCATAATTCAAGTACCTTGGGAATGCCAGGGCAATCTTGAAGAAGGTGGCCACCTTTGCACAACATGCAAGGGAATTTGAATTTCCGTGGAAGGTTGGATGGTTTATCAATGGAAGGCTTCTTAGGAGCAACAGCTGCAGCATTAGCCTCTCGCTTATCTAACTTCTTCTTCTTCGTCTTCTTCGTCTTCTTCTTAGCCATTTGGTTACTAGAATCCAAACTTTCACCAGGTGAAGTAGGAGAAGAGGATGAAGAAACAGGCGAAGAAGGGGAGAGGTCTACTTTAGAATCAACATGATGCTGTTCAGGTGGAGGAGAAGGTTGTATGGTGGGTGGAACACTCGAGGCCACAGAGGTCGAGAATAACCAAACAGGAAACCCAATAGTTAACCCAGGAAGGGACAATGTTGCCATATAAGGAGCACCAACATTCCCAAAAGCAGGAAAAGGAACAGGACTCCCTTCGGAGGGGATTCCTTGGTTGGTAAACTCCGGAAAGGTTGCCATCAGAAACAACGTTAAAAAAAAAAACACTAAGGAAACTAACTTTAACCAGGAATCTTTCGTGGACAGTTAATTTTAAGACACTGAAACCAAACTCTACCATTTCATCTTTTAAGAGTTGAGAAACAGGAAAAAGGTGACTCTATCACTTTCAAGTTGAAACGAGCATGAAAGGACAAGTGCTTGATGATATTTTCAAATTTATGGAGTCAGTAAAGATCGAAAATGACTGCTCAGGTAGTCTAGGAAAAGGGTGTACCAGGTTCCCATGAACTGCCATATACACCTTAGTAATTAAATGAAAGAAGAATTGACCAAGGACTTGACGTACGTGCAGGTAGTCTCCCTGAATGTTGTTTTTGGTGTATCATGGTTACAAGGCGGTAGACTCAGCTTCCTATGGATAAAAGGATTGTAACCTAGAGGGGTATCCCTTTATATACTCGATAGTACAGGGAGCACAAGTCTGTACTAGCACTATCTGAAGCCAGATGGCGAGCGACAGCTACTCGGTTTAACGACACCGGAACACGTCACTAGCCTAGACCTCTAAATGTTCCGTTAGGTTTCAATGTTTCCTTAGGTTAATTGAGTAAATTTTAAAGGTTTATCTTGAATTAGGTTTCAATTTCAAGGCCCTACCGCATGTCATCTAACAATCTCCTATATGCAGCTATATGAGAAAACAAATCTTTCAATTCGATGAATTCTATCTAGTTAAGGGAAGAGCTTCAAACAATGATGCAACAAACAACAACACTGCAAACGAAAATTTTCCAAACTAGATGACTTTCACTATCCAAAAGTAATCTAAAACATTCAATGATGCGAATTATGCAATGTAATCTATGCAAAATCCTCTTTTTTGAAAACTATGCAATTGTAATCTATGCACAATTTCCTTTTTCTTTTGAAATGATAAGAATGCACTCAATGAATTTTTTGATGAAATGAGAATCTACTTAATGCATGCCTTTAATGAAAGAGAATGCACTCAATGTGATTTTTAGCTTTCAATCATTAAAAAATGTAATCTAAGTTCAATGATAAATCTCAAAAAATAATCTTCATTGCAACGTGATCTAATGCATTTTAACGAAAAGCAAGCTCTAAGACGAAAACTAAATGAATGAAAATTTCCTTAATGGAAGGATGAATTCAAAAAGGATACAAAACCACACTAAGAATGCAATTGTTGTTTTAAACACTTTGTAACGAAATTCCTCAAAAGGCTAAAAGACATATGAGGTCAAGCACAAAAAGGACTTCCAAAGCATGAGCTCAAAACAAGGCATTCATTCCCTTTTACATCAAGCAATCAAGAAAGAAGACTTTTCAATTGAACAAAGAGCAATGTAATCTATGCTCATAAGTGAAAAAGTAGAGGAGAGAACGAGTAAATCATACAGAGAAAAATACCGAAAGGGAAAGACACATTGGTGAAGGATTTAGGGAAAAAATTTCAATTTTTCATCCACCCTGAAATTGGCACAACTTTGGTGGGTGAAACTAGCACCAACTGGCGTGACTTGCTCACTGAAAACTAGTGCCAATGGCCAATTGGCGCGGGTTTCTAACTGACAACTAGCACCAATTGGTGCTACTATCAGAAAAATAAAAGTGCCAATGCTTGAACAAGAAAAAACAAAGAATTTCTTCCAACCAAGACCAGACTCACCACTTCAATAAAAAACTAAAAGATTGTAATTAATGAAAAACATAGGAACAAATAGGGAAATGGTCGTTCGACTAAATCCATCGAATGACTAAGACCTCAAAGAGTGACAAACTCAAAGGAAACTCCCCAGCGGAGTCGCCAATTTTTTGTCCAGGTAAATCCCCTCTGCGGACCGAGGCGATCCCTCTAGCCCTAGGGTGGGTCTAGCAACTACGGGAACATACTAACATCTACCTTCCTAGATTATAATGAAATTCAGAGCAAGGAAGATGACCTACCTCGTTCTAATGCTATGTTGTCGTCTTCCGTCGAAGCTACTTGATCCGTCGCTCTTCTCCAGCTTGATACACGCTAATATCAACGTTCGATTACCTGTACAGACAGTCAAGAAAACATGACAAGCGTAACACCACGAAAAACATAAAACAATTACAACCTATCTAACTAATCAAGGAATGCTATAAATCTCATTATAGATGTAAACAAGAATGGAAGATAAACATCAGATGCATTTTATTATGATAAATACAAGGGGAGTTTACAACCAAGCCTTGATGTTGAGGCTCTCCTTTGGCAGGTCTATATCCAAGCACGTTTGTCACACTCTCATGAACAAAGGTCCAAGATCTCACTTTGTTCTCAACACACACAAACAATCACACTCTGCACTATTCTCCCAAAACTATGATTGCTTTCTCTCTATGCTAACTTTTTCAGCTATTTGTTCAACTAGCACAAGTTCAATTAGCATACATCAATGGAAGATGGTTATATTTATGTGAGGAGAGATGCTGTGAAAATTTTAAGAACCCCCTAAATTTATATATATAATAAATAGGCGAATCCCCATGATACATAGGAAAAATGGAAGGCGATTTTATTAATAATATAATATGTATATATAATTTTTTGGCGAATCTCTCACGAGATTATATTATCTTGTAAAATCATGGCGAATCACCAGTACAAATGGTGAATCACTACTACAAAATGGTGAATCGTTGTCTAGTGGAGTTCAGGGTGTTGGTTCCAATGAAGATATGGTAGTTGAACCAGGAGTAGAAGGAAGAGAACCACCGAGACCAAGCATGGCACATGGTGACTCGTGAGAGAAGTAGTTCTCGTGCAGTTTGGAAAACGCGTTCTTCTAGTTCTGCCAAGCGTAGTGTTGTTGCTCATGCTACTACTAGCACTGATATTGAGGTTGGAGAGAAGTTTCAACAAATTGGGATCTTTGCAGATCATTTTGTTTCAACAATCCTCGAACACAAAGGCCCATGCCTCTGCCGATTTCTTCAATGAGCAGAACAAGTCGAACAAAAATTAAAACGCCAATAACTAATGAATAGAGTCAATACGACAATCCCAACACACCTCCAAACCGACAGTTGTTTCTGACTGTCTACTACGCACATCCAAACCAACTCAGCTCATGGCAGAATTTACAAATACCTGCAAATTCCATACATGGCACCGAAGTGGAAAGGGAGTCTAATTTTGATTGTTGTAAAGGATGGTATAAATATAAACATAAAACAGTGTCAAAGCACCAGCCATTGTCATGCACTATTGCTTGAGTCATTGTCATGCAGTATTGCTTGAGGCAATATGCCTAACAAGAAATGAAATGATTTTCCAATTTAGGTAAGTGATAAATTTAGATTTACTTACGAAAGAATCTAGTAACCCAAAAAAAAAAAAATACTTACCCTAATTTCATCCACCAATATAGAATTTTTTATAATTCTATAACCATTTCTTTTTCATGCCATATTATTCTTCACTAATGAATTGCCATTACAATTTTCATAGCTCTCACTACTTTTAAGATCCTAGCTTGAGATGGATAAAAAAATGGTAAAATATTATTCACTGATGAATTGTTATTATAATGGATCTTTGTTACTATTTTTATAGTCATTCATAAATACATGTTTGTAATCCATGTATAAACCTCTCACTGGTTATCAGATCCTGGCATGAGATGGATTTCTCTTTCATTGTTCTTTATTTTACCGTTCTTTCTTTTAAGAAGACTTAACAGAACTTAGCTTAAGATGGATTTATCTGGTTTCTTTAAACGTTCTCTCTTAAGAGAATCACATTCAAATTTATTTGCATTCTTCTCTCAGTGCAACCAAATAAAATATTTCAACAAGCACTAGACAAAAAATGAAATCGGTAAACCAGTCAATTGCTTGAGAGCTAACATGCCATTCCAAAAGGGAAAATACATCTTCATTTCACAGGAAATTAAGTCCTACATGTATCTGGTCAGACTAAGTCACATACAGAAAAAGAGACCTTCAATCCATTGTAATTCATGGTCTGCAGATGTGCAAAAAGACAGAATTTGTTACTTGTTTTGTCGTGGCGTGAGATTTGCAGGATAAAGAATTCCTTTCTTGTGGTCTTTGTTGAAGTGGGCACATAGCATCAATTCTGTTATGATGTTAACAACCATAGAGTAGTGCCACAAAAACTCAACGGTTACCATGAATTCTTACAGTAATGCCGCTGCATATCAATTTGCAGTATATCTGTTTTTCATGCCATATAAGCAGCGCTAAGGCGACCTTACAAGTGGCAAAGAGGGATACATGAATCTGAACATTGAGTATATCAAAGACTAGGTACATGAACTTGCAGAAGGACCTCCCCTGGTCTGCCGCGTGTTATAAGAATTGCAACTTTGACACTTGTGGGCAACAATGTGAAAATTTACTTCAGAAGTTACTCCACAGTCATTTCATAAGATCCAAACCTGCTCAAAAGACCAATGAGAAAGTGGTCAGGTATTCTCTCACGCTACTAATGGGCTCTAAAATATGCCTCCAAACCATACCACATGAACATCAGACATCTTACCATTTTGTTCTGATAAGCTTCAGGCATTGGAGTCAAAGAAATTTACATGATAAAAGAAAGTTATCAAAATCCACTCAAGGAACTTAAAAATGCAATTGCCATTTGACGAAAGCAAGTTTCAAATATGAGAAATCAAAATTAGCAAAAATACATATAATAAGCCACTCTTTATAGAACCCATTGCAAGGTGATTTCAAGATGTTCATCTTGTCATATATCGTAATGATATAACAACAAAATAGCTACCTCTTGGTCAAGTTTCTCCCATACTTCAGACATATCACAGAAAGATTTGGAGCACACTGGACAAGCAAATCTGCAAAAGACAAACAAACATTTAGAATGGCAAGACGCTTAAAATAAAATTAAAGTTGCGCCAAGCTGTGACCACAAATGGCTAGAGAAGGTACCATCAATGGGTATATCAATGCAAGTATATCTAGAGTTCTGTGATACTATAGATAGATAGACTAGAAACAAGTATAATCTGAAATTCTAGACAAATGGAAAATCTCAAGAGGTTGTGAGCCAGAGCACAAAACAGGCCACATATGAAACTTACTGAAGATGCTCATGCATCTCTTTTAAGCAATGCATGTGAATAGTATGAACACAAGGCAATACGCTGATAACCTTTGTAGAGTCGAATAAATATTGCAGAGGAGTCAACAAACGAGGGTTCAAATATCCAAATAATTTCAGTCTAAAATTTAGATTATGCTTTAAAAAGAAAACTACAATTACTACACTATGCAGATAAGTGTGACCTACCTCAAAACACAGGGCAGTTGTGGACCGTGGTGCATTGCTTTTTCCACACAAGGGTGGCAATCCTTCAAGAGGATAGAGTAGCAACATCCTAGAAAAAGGTACATGAGCAAATAAATAATTCTCGCACTACAATGAAACAAGGGAAGAAGCGGTGATAATTTGAGAAGAAGCAGTGGTAATTTGAGAAGTCATAAAGAACATACCACATTTATAACAGTGGAAGAAATTATCCTTGCCACCAGTTCTGAAAACCAGCACAACTAGCTAAAGTCAACTGCAAGAAATACATCTAAATACATTTCACAATAGCATGAAAGATTACTTTACTACAAAGAAAGAGACATCAGATGCATAAAGAGAAAAGCATACCTGCAAATACCACATTTATAACAGTGGAAGAAATTATCCTTGCCACCAGTTCTGAAAACCAGCACAACTAGCTAAAGTCAACTGCAAGAAATACATCTAAATACATTTCACAATAGCATGAAAGATTACTTTCCTACAGAGAAAGAGACATCAGATGCATAAAGAGAAAAGCATACCTGCAAATTCCACATCCGTCACAGTGGTATTGTTGTTTTGAGTCCTGGAAAACCAAAGTGGCAAAGCACAATTAGAACCAAAAGCGTATACATCCAAACCATATTTTTATAATTTTCTGAGAGTAAAGCTCTTTGTTTTCATGAACCAGAGCTATTAAACCTGAAAATCCATTAAGAACGTACCTCGTCATCAAAGAAATTTCATTTTTCACAAAAGTACTTTCCCATACAAACACCCCAAGTAACGCAGGTTTACTGAACCTGCAAAATGGCAGTGCATAATCTTTTTAAAATAACTCAAGAAACATTATAGTGTTTACCTCTAAATTTTATGCACATAACCAAAATTAAAAAGGCTCAGCTCTTACATCTTGTTCAGTTCTACAAAGTGAACAGATAACCTGCAAACATACAAGAATATAAACAAAAGCAATATACTAATTCAGCAAGTTAGATAAGATTTTCTAGATAATTGATCATTTATCTTTTGAAAAGAATAAAAATTAAACCTTTACATCTTTCAAATGTACCTTCAGAAAATATTATGATGTTACACCCTAAAAAACCTTCGCTAATTACAAGGAATACATATGCATGCATGTGCATGTTTGAAAGTGCGTACATCTTATCCATCCTTAGGTGACATGTCTGAGATTTAAATGATCTCAATGTGGCATCATTAACTATTCTACACTTAAAAAATGATACAGATGAGTATGAGTCAATTGGTGGCCATGTCCTAGTCTGAAATTGAAATTGGTTACTTATAACTGTTTTCCCAACAATCATTTTCATTCCATAAACCTTTTCCCTGGTAATTTAGTATTCAAGTTTATCATGGTTTTGTATGGTAGTTTTACTTTCATTTCATCACTGGTTTTATATTGTTTTTCAACTTATTTAGTGTTTAGTTTATTCAATTTTTCTCTTTAATTTGTATAATGGAAAATGAGACTGCTAATATCATGTGAACTTTTTTATTTTACAAATTTTTTTGGAGAATGAGACTGTTAATACCTAGTCAGCCTTACACTATTATCCACAAACAAAATCTAACTGGCATATGCATACCCTAATGTCCCTCCTCTTCAAAATTGAGGATATAACCTTGAAAAAAAACACAGATTCTTTACCATTGAACCCATTCATACTGTACTAAGTAATGACCTATTCAAACATAACAATGATAACGACCATTGTCTCTTTCTCTGTCATGGAGTATCAATTGACTATGCCATTAAATCCTAATTACAGGATTTCAAACCTTGAAAGCACATTTCTGGATGTAACACAATGATAAGAAATCTATTTACAACATTCAAATGGTATAACAAATTATATGAAAGATCTTATAATCAAATGCAATAAACATTGAACAGGTCAAGTAGCCAAATTTGAGGCCTTCATTGCAGAAAATACAACAATGACAAAATCAAAGATAATCAGAGTTGCATATACCTTCTGGGGAATCATTTTCCTGTTTCTTGATGTGGGATGCAAATGCATGGGTTGTACCAAGTTGCCAGCCTATTCAATGCCAAACTATATCAACCAAAGAAAAATCAAAGTACTTGTGCACCATCCATGACCAAGTGCCTAAATTTGAAAATTTATATTACATTCCATCAAGCTGCCAGTCTATTCAATGCAAAACTATATCAGCCAAAGAAAAATCTAAGTACTTGTGCACCATCCATGACCAAGTGCCTAAATTTGGAAATTTATGTTACATTCTACCTAGCTGCCAGTCTATTCAATGCCAAACTATATCAACCAAAGAAAAATCCAAGTACTTGTGGACCATCCATGACTCAGTGCCTAAATTTGAAAATTGATATTACATTTTCCAATGCTAATATATTTATAGTTCTTGTAAGATAAATGCTTCACACATAAAGATCTCCCAACCAAAGGGCATGCATACAATAGAGACAGAGAAACATACCATATTTTGAGGTGTTAATCTATGGAAACATCCATGGAAAACTCTGAAGAGATACCATAGTCAATTGAAAAAGAAAACGCCATACATACCAAGCCCTTCTTTACAGCATATGAAAACCTCTGCTGTATAAAAGAAAATCCAAATTCCATGGACAAAGAAACCAGACAGATTAATGGCATCTAACAATTTTCAGTCAATGACTGATCCCTAACATCCACACTAGTAGTGCAAGCTAACAGATGGTGGAAGATGGTAGCCATGGCAGCATAATAACTGTCCACAATTTTGTCTCTGATCTTTATTATAACTGAAGCATTTTTCTTAGTCTTAATCTTCTTCTTTGGGACAACCATGCCGGACATTTTCTCCTTAACTTTACCAAAACACTTCTTGGTTTTCTGAGGCACAGTTTCTTTTCTGGAGAAGGTGTAACTTCTGAGAAACATATTTTTGCTGGTATAACCATCGAATACCTTGTGTTCCCATGGGCCCTCATTCTCTCTGAAGCTCATAATCCTCACAAACTCTGAGCATTAAGACAAACATTATAATGAATAACATCCAACTGGAAAACAAGATAGAACCTTACCTTTCAAAATTCATGGCGAGGTACATCATGTCTGTCAAGTGGATCGACATCCATTGAATTCTGTTCAGATATGAGTTCAGTCCATACTATACCCTCACAAATGAAATTGGAAGAGACACAATTTTCTAGTTCTATTTTGACAAGGATATAAACCAAAGGCAATCGTTGAACTTGAAATAGCTACGAATGCAGTAAAGAAAAAGAAGCATACTTTGGCCTCATTATGACAATGCCTACAGTCAAAGACTTCATTACAACACGTAGCCCTTATTTGGCATTTCCGATGGTAGTGTGAACATCTGCCATCAATTATCAGTATCAAGAAAACACACATCAGTAAAATCATCCCTGTATGGCACATTTTTCACCATTTTGTAAGATGCATGGAGATACCAATAAGAATATATCAAAATTATATATAATTAAATAAAAGGTATAAATGCTGCATTAAAGAACAATGTATTGAATATCTCCATTCTATTTCAAGGAAGAAATACCAAATATAGTATGGGTATGCATGTCAAACAATGTAGGCACTCACTGCCTTAAATAAGCCACTCTTTATAGAAATGGTTTTTTTTAGATTGCAAACTTAAGAATGTTTCTTCTAGAGCTTATATTTCTATAGGAATATGTTCTATAGGAATAGTTGCAAACTTAATAATGTTTCTTGAGTTTTTGCCTTTTGGAAATCAACCAAAAGCCAATATAAAAAGAAATCAACCTAATTTTTCAATTGCCACTCACAATGATAATTCCATCCCAAAAATATGTCATGTAGAATGTATTTATTGGTTGTTTTTAGTGTTGATTACTATTTGAATAACATTCTACATTTCCTTGATGACAATATTGAAATGGCAAATCATTTCTTTGCATTGCATTCCAACATGATTGGATTACATTCCATCATGATGGGATTGAATTCCAAGAGCACATTTCATCCAATGACATGTCTGGGATCGCATTTCAACTTTACATATCATCACTGTAAAGTCATATTCCTATTATGATGTAACTACATTCTAGAAGTGCATTCACCAATGAAATTTCCAAGTAGACATATCCTAAGACTGGATGACTGCAATAACATATCCCTGCGATGGCAATCTATTGCAACAATAGAATATACCAAGGGGGTTGGAATAGCAACTCACAATCTATTGGAACAATAGATTCTACCAAGAGGGTTGGAACAACAAATCACAAAGGGGCCCATTGATCTCCAACAACTGACATCAAACAACAACATTTACATTTTTAAACACTTGCCAATTGTCCATTAAACAATTTGCCCATAATATTAAATAATTGTCAAACACAAGTTGCCAATAATATTAAATAATTGTCAAACACAAGTTGCCAATCTTGTCCAACAGCCACAATATTATACAATTATAAAAAACAGCCACAATCATTCATCAGATAATATCTTCTTGACTAACAAGTCAGGACAACAGAAGTTGCCAATCATCGGTCAACATGAGAACATGCTATATAGCCACCATCAATCATCGGATATATTCTTGACCTAACAGTTTAAATATCTTTCCTTCGTGTTAAATTATTCAAGGAAATACAGCCCGAGCACCCTCTAACCTGAGGAATTGCATATGATTCTTTTACAAGATTTCCTCGACATTTTCCAGATGTATTGGCAATATGAATAGTATGATTTCCAAAAAAAATTGTAGAACTAGCACCTAGCACAATTTGATTGCACCAAATGCAAAGAATCTTAGGCTTGAAAATGGCATGAATTGAAATTATTGACCAGTTATCCCAGCCGCTTCCTTGTACTGCTTCTGTACCGCCTTTTTAAATTCTACACATCGTTATATGCAGTTATCAGAGCATTATACTTAAAACTTCTAAATGGCATGTCAAAATCCAGAACAAATTAATTCACAATCATTAATTAACACTACCTTCTTGATTGTTCCATATTGTTGTCACATGGCTATTAAGAGGAGATTCGTTATTTGGTTCTACACAAAACAGTTGGATTAGTTTGAAAAGCATAACAGGGGCATCAAAAAATTACGAGTTTGATCGAGCTAAATTATCTATTTACCTCCCAAAAGACTCTGAATAGATAGCAGAACAGTTCGAACCTCATATGCAGATGACCATTTATCCTGCAAGCAATTTTACAAAAGGTAACATCATATCACCAAGGATAAGATTTCTAACAAGTACAGGTGTCAAAACTCAAAACTAGTCACCAAGACAAGAGACCTACCTGAAGAATGTCTAAGCAGATGTTTCCATACTGGTCAACATTAGGATGGAAGCAAGCTGTCTCAAATTTCACTTGAGGAGGCTTGAAAGGATAATCCACTGGAAAACGCAAAGAAAGCTTATATGATAAACCCTCATAAACAGTATCTTTTCCACCATTTATCGTGCCAACCCAAGAGAACATGTTATCTGACTCTGGGAAAGCTGAAATTCCAGGATCACCACTCATCTGATGATTGAACAAGGATTAGACAAAAAATGTCTTCTGGGCAATAAAATAATAGCATCAAAACATAGCAGGGTAACATGGCAATTAAAATGCATGCTTAATTTATATTAAAATTATAAGACAACGTTAAACAGGGTACTAGTGGTTCATATTTTCATTGATGAATGTATTCAGGACTATCCAAGACAAAGGAGCTAAGTATGATCATGATTGATTATGATCATCCTAGATTGATTATGCTCCAGAAGTTGCATTGAGGCTCCAAATTTTGTTTACCTCTTTCTAAAAAGGCACTAGTCTCTATTAAAGCCTAAGAGCGGGCAGGAAAGGATGTGCTGCACAATAAGATTGAACTCTACACCAAATTTTGCTTGGCAACTGTATCTGAAAGGGAGCTGATCTCTGCTACCAGAAGCCCAGGGGCAGCAACAGTGTCACACTGTTTCCCCTTCACCGTATCTGAAAGGGAGCTGATCTCTGCTACCAGAAGCTCAGGGGTAGCAACAGTGTCACACTGTTTCCCCTTCTATTTCTATTTCCAGTTCACATTCTATTTCAGCAGACAGTCATCAAAAAAGAGGGAACATACTCCATGGGGATTTCCTTTGAGGTCTGCTCAACTAGGACTCTGCTTCTCAATAAAAGTGACTTGGGGGGCCACCACCTATTTTAGCATTGAAAACTGTTCCCATTTTATTCCCGCAACACAGAGATTTAAGGAACCCACACGCGCTACACTTTTTACAAATCATAAACCCTTGAAAGAGGGTAATTAAACCATAGGAACAGAAGTGGAACCACAACACTTGCTCCAGCCAAACTGCTTCCATTTTATTTCACCATGCAGGAATAAGAAAAGGAAGCCCCTGTCGTCAAGCCTACAATCAACTAAGAATGTAATAATGAGTTGCATCTAAACTAAGTTCCAAGGCTCTCTTGGCATGCTAACATAGAAAAAATACAACCATCCATCCAGACCGGTGTAACCCAAAGACAGAGAGATCGTCAAATGAAAAAGCCAAGAATAAGAGTCCCCACATTTGCTCAGAGTGCAGCAATTACTTGAAGTCTCAGACTCTGATGTTTAGTACTCCATAGGGAAACCAGAACCCTGTTATAGATATTGCTACAAACAGGGATAGTGACCAAATAGCAGCACTTCTGGAGAGTGGGCATCCTGTATAAACTGTATATTCTTCACTAGGGAGGATCATGCTGAGCACCAAGACAAAGATGAGGCTATAGATAAAGCAGCAAAAAAATGAATTCCAGTCCATGGTGAAGAGGACTTGACACAGAAGAGCTTTACAGTGTTCATTGTAAAGGATCTCTTCATGAAATAAAATCTTTTGAACAAAAATGCTTTACTTCAAGACATGTTTGGCAAGGTTAAGACAACAGTTATTTTTGCTGTTAAAAGGCAGAAAAAGAAATGAATTTAGGGCCATGGTGAAGAGGACTCAACACAGACAGCTTTCCGGTGTTCTTTGTAAAAGGTCTCTTGATGTAAAATAACACCTTTTGAGAAAAAATGCTTTACCTCAAGACATGTTTGACAATGGATTCTAAAAGCTGTGGAGATAGGAATTGGTTGGTAGATTTTGCTGCCACTTGGGAGTTTACATAGTTCTAGATTAGCATGTTCAGAATTTGGTGGTGTTATTTTGCCCACAACTTATTCAAACAAGATGTAATGCCATTTACAAGTCCGGTACATAGAATTAAAAAGTGTCTAAAAGCTGCTTCTTTTTTCACTTGGGACCTAGCTCTTTCAGAACCCAGTATATTAAAATCAGGTCTTCCCTGTACTCTATTCAAATTTTAGAGGTGGGTTTATTTTGCCCATAAATGATTCAAAATAGAGACAGTTAAGTCAATGCAAAGGTGTCTATAAAGTTTAAACCGGTTTAGAAAATCATGCCCATTATCAGATAGATCCAATAACTTGGAGTCTTGTAGAAAGTTTGGTATCTATTTTTAGCAAAGTAGAAAGCTCAATAAGAGAGGCCAAGGCTATTGTTGTTGTTAAAAGCAGAAAAAAAACGAATTTATGGCCATGGTGAAGAGGGCTCAACACAGACAGCTGCCCGGTGTTATTTGTAAAAGATCTCTTGATGTATAATAACACCTTCCGAGAAAAAATGCTTTACCTCAAGACATGTTTAGCAATAGATTCTAAAAGCTGTGGAGATAGGAACTAGTTGTTAGATTTTGCTGCTACTTATGAGTTTACATAGTTCTAGATTAGCACGTTCAGAATTTGGCGGTGGGATTATTTTTCCCACAACTTATTCAAACAAGACTTGGAATAGTAATGCCATTACAAATCCGGTACATAGAATTAAAAAGTGTCTAGACTCTAAGAGCTACTCCTTTTTTCACTTGGGGACCCAACTCTTTTAGAACCCAGTATATTAAAATCAGGCCTTCCCTATACTCTGTTCAGATTTTAGAAGTGGGTTTATTTTGCCCATAACCGATTCAAAACAGAGACAGTTAAGTCAATGCAATGGTGCCTATAAACCCGTTTAGAAAATAATGCCCATTATCAGGTAGTTACAATGACTTGGTGTCTTTTCATCAGATATCTGCTGCTTCTTAGAACGAAATCAAATCCCTAAAATCTGATTTTAATAAATGTGTTAAATCTGATTATATCCACACACAAAAGCAATTGCAAATATCATTTGCTAAAGCAGAGACCGATACCCTCTCTATCATTCTCCACCATTTCAAACAAACTGGGAATGAATGGATTTAATAGATGATATCAGAATACAGAATGGGAAATAATCACAAACAAAAAGAAGCATGATAAGAGTTGGAAAAGTACCATCAATGCCATCAGCTCGGACTGCAACCTGTACAAGTACAAAACATGAGAGACATTAAAATCCCTACAACGCCATTATTTTCGGAAATCCAAACTTCAGAGTAGAAATCTTAAAATAAATATTCCTATAATATATTGACCCAATGCACGAAAAAACGTTGTCCCCCTGAAACTAACCACCGTGCATCCTCTGATAAGAAGAAAAACCCTATCCTCCGTTATGCAAATTCGTTTTACTTACCACTGGCTATCATGTATGACCTTTCACCAAAAACCAAATCACACCGCAACAAACGAGACTAAGCCTATAGACTCCCACCGAAACAAAACCCACAGACTCTAAATAATAAAGAGTACCTTGCAGTCCCTTACGATGCTACCTGTTATGACCAATCCCATAAAAACCCTATCTAACATTTTCTGAAACCTATGCTACCATTTTGCGTGCAGCTTCAATGCGTCCAGATCTTGTAAGCTTCCACCTCCATCGATCTCCACCTTCTTCAATTTGGTAGGTTGCACATCCAACATTCAACTTCCACGCCCCAACCACCTTCTCTCCGGCTCCAAACGTTGAATTTCTGCGAATCGGAAAATAATTCAGCGAGTCACTTCAACCTCAATCCCACCTCGTGTCCAAAGGAAGCGCCACTCAACGCATCCAAGCAAAAAAATCGAGAGCGAATACCATTTTTCAGTTTTACTTCGCATTTATTTTGGTGGCTAATATTTACCCTCATTTCCATTCGAGCACACTTCGAGCACCATTGGAATTGGAGCACGGTCGACTGAACCGTCAATACCATTCGAGCACACTTAGAGCACCATTGGAATTGGAGCACGATCAACTGAACAGTCATTGCCATTCGACCACAGTTCGAGCACCATTGGAATTGTAGCAAGCCCTCTGAACATTTCTGTCCAAACCGCATTTCTGTCCAAACAGTAGGGCTGGCCCTCCAATATACATGATAAACGAACAGTTCAATACTATTTTCCTGTAACCTCAATGGATTTATCACTTTAGAAGAAGAATAGGTTATCACTTCATTTTAAAATCCCAGAACTACTGGTTCTATAGCAAGCTCATCAGCACAGTCAGGACTTTACGACAGGGGGTTCTTGTGCGCTTGAACGCGGCAGGGGGTTCTTGTGCGCTTAAACGTGGCTTGAACTTGCCTAGTACTAAGCAACCACACAACGGGCAGCACCATTGGAGTCTTAAAAATCAATTGCCTCTTCAAACAAACCAATGGCTTTTTCCAAGGCTTCCATGTAAGTCGCTTTTGTCTCAGTATCACTGGAAACTACAAATGTTTCTTTGTGTCCAATGGATTCATGAAAATTATGTTGTGTAGTTTCCAGGGTTTTGCTTTGCAGCTGGGATCTCAATTCATCTAAGGCATTTTCCATTTCTAATTTCTCTTGTCCCAAGTCATGAACCATCTATCTCAATTGCTCTTGTTTTGGTCGACTTGTGCGCAGATCTGAGCATGTGAGCCTGCCTGGTACTGAGCGGACAACACCATTGGAGGTTAGTGACGGTGAACCTGCAACACTAGAGGTTAGTCATGATGAACCTATGGAGAATAATGTGATATATTCTTACTATTTTTGTGCCTAGATGCTAGGGTTTATTTTAACAAAAAACGTTGTGTTTGAAACTAAGTTAACTAAGGTATATGTTAACTGATTTATCTGTGAAAATTGAACATATTGGCAGTCAAAGAAATATTTGGAAGGGTGAAAGCATTGTAATTTTCTAATTTAGGCTATATGAGATTAACCTTGGATGCTTTGGGGCTTTAATCTTTTTTTTGTCATTAATTCTTCTCATCTGTGATATATTACTTGCTCTCTGCATTTATGTTAGAATTTCCATCTTAGTTGCAACTGATTTTTTTGTGCTTGTCATTTTACCTAGAACTGACCTTATGTCCCAGCATTGTTATTCTACTTAGAGTTGTTTCTATGTTTGCAAAACTGTAGATATTTACTGGGGACTGCTGTTTGGTGGAATTATTGTTTAAGTTCTCTAGGGTACTTGAATTGACTAAGGGAGGAGATCTCCATCTCTGGAGTCCCTCATAGTTAAAGGGCAGAGTCCTCTCACTACCTTAGGCTAGTTTCATTTTTGAACGCTCAAAATTAGCCACTTTGGAAATGACCAGGAGGAAAATCCATTTGTCAAAAAATATCCACTTAAATAAAGGTTACTTGAATATCCTCTTTGTCGATTATTCTAATGTTTTGCATTCAAATTCTTTATTGCACTATGGCACTATCAAGATAAAATTATCTTAATCTTTTTGCATGAATACAATTATCTTATTTCATCTTATCTATTTCATCCATGACCTTACCTTGTAAGGTGATTCAACTAATTTGAATTTCCATTTGACCTTATTTCAGTTGATGGAATTATTGTTTAAGTTCTCTAGGGTACTTGAATTGACTAAGGAAGGAGATCTCCATCTTTGGAGTCCCTCATAGTTAAAGGTCGGAGTCCTCTGGCTGCCTTGGGCTAGTTTCCTTGTTGAATGCTCAAAATTAGCCACTCTGGAAATAACTAAAATCTATTTGTCAACTATATCCACTTAAATAAAGGTTACTTGAATATCCTCTTTGTCAATTATGCCAATGTTTAGCATTCAAATTCTTTATTGCGCTATGGAACTGTCAAGATAAAATTATCTTAATCTTTTCGCATGAATACAATTATCTTATTTCATCTTATCTATTTCATCCATGACAGTACCTTGTAAGGCGTAGTAACTGTTGCTACGGGCATGATTCTTCTTGGTTTTTTTGAAGTTCTTGCTCAATCATTTTTTGTAAATATGAGTATTATTGAAGGATAAATGCAACAGTTATTTTGGAGAGAAATGGTTGTGCAATATTTGTTTGAGAAATGTTTATCTCCTTTTTTCATTTTCGTGCTATCTCAAAAATTACATTCAATTAGAACTTTCACCTTCAATTATATTTAGAGCTCTTGTGAGAATGTTGGTTAAATATTTGAAGAGTTATTGCTTCTCACTAGGTAAATCATTTTATATACATTGTTGGAATTTTTGTCTACAACATCCTTATAGTATTTCTGGTTTACCTATAAGTCGTATAAAGTTCAATTACAATGGCTATAACAAAACAGGAAAATATATGCAATTGTATTTTCGGAGCAATCTCTCTAAGTTTATTCATTAACCATTGTGCGTGTAGCAAGCCTTCATTCTTTGAACATTGCAGTATAGCCTTTGGGGCATCCATCCATTTTTATGGATTCTTTAAATATTTGTTATAGTGCTGATGACTCTTAGTTCCCTTCAATCCTAGGCATAATGAGTATAATTGGGGGGCCTTAATTCTTCGTTCTCTTCTTAACCTTAAGGTATATGAGGTATCATATTTTACATTTGGAGAGATAAAGAATTTGTTTGAGTCAATCAATATATAGATGGGCAAGGCAAGCCTACCTCAAAGAAACTTCTTAAATCACTTCAAGATTCCTCTCTAAAAGGAAGAATTTAAATTTTAAAAGTTGAAACTGATTTATCTGTGAAAATTGAACATATTGGCAGTCAAAGCAATCTTTGGAAGGGTGAAAGCATTGCAATTTTCTAATTTAGGCCATATAAGATTAACCTTGGATGCTTTGGGGCTTTAATCTTTTTTGGTTATTAATTCTTCTCATCTGTGATATATTTCTTGCTCTCTGCATTTATGTTAGAATTGCCATCTTATATGGAACTGATTTTTTTTGCGCTTGTCATTTTACCTAGAACTAACCTTATGTCCCAACATTGTTATTCTACTTAGAGTTGTTTCTATGTTTGAAAAACTGCAGAGATTTACTGGGGACTGTTGTTTGGTAACATTGATACATGGATGACTAGTGTTTCCTTGTATAAGTTCTGGTATTACTACCGTTGTCCCTATATATTATGCTATCGATGTCCTTAGAAATTATGTTATGCCCTCTTTAAGGACGGTGCAACTGATAGTTTTCTTCGTTACTTTGTTCTATCTACATATGCCTTTTTAAGGAAATTGCAGTGGTTAGTTTTCTCATGCACATGTATATAGAAGAATAGAGAAGACCATACCAAATTAATGGTTGTAGCTATACTTGATTGTCTTACATAGACATCAAGAGAAACTAAAGACTATGCAATTTGTGTAGCCTCAAATTGCATTTTCATAATATATTGCCATTCAAATATGTGTTGTCCCACCATAATATTATTGGTTAATTGCTACGTGTTATTTGCCCCACGGGACGCGTCTCCTGTGGTGGGGGACGCGCTTTCCCCGCTCCTCATCGTTCCCGGTAGGGGGAAACTCCTGGGGAAACTTTTCCCACGTCCCCTTTTTTGGAAAACTTGGGGAAACTCTAGGGGGGCGTTTTTCTGGAGATGAAATGCGTCTCCCTTGTGGGGGGGACGAGGGGATGCAGGGGGGATGCAAGAGGGACGCGTCCCCCAAATTTTTTCGCTAATAACAATTAAAAAAAAAAAACAAATTTTGTATTTCACTGCTTTATATGTTTATTTTTAGTTCAGTTTTCTATGGCTGTTTTAGACTTCAAATGTCATTGTCATATGATGAATTTAATTTTTTATGTGCATTGCATTGTTTCAATTGTCAAATGATGAATTTAATTTAGATGTACCTTGCATAATATTAATGCCCATTTCCAAATGATGAATTTAGATGGAACATTGCATAATGTCAAATGATAGATTCAATTTAGTAATTTATTTTTAGATTTACATTGATGATTGCAGAAATGTCAAATGATAATTTTACTTCACAATAGTCTAATACGAAATGATGATCATATTTAGATGTGCATTTCATAATTAATAAGATTTACTATCTATTAATTTAGTTATTAACATATTGTTGGGTTTTAATTTTTTATTTTATATATTAAATTTTTAATAATTTTATAATTTTTATCACTCTGACGTCCCCCCGTTTCCCCGAAATTTCCCCAAATTTTGGGGTTGCTTATATACGTCCCCCTTGTGCGTATCCCCGCTCCCGCGTTTCCCCGTCCCGGAAACTTGGTGGAACGTGTTATTTCATCATGAAGTTTTGCTACAAACTAACGGTATGTAAACTCAATCTGTTGTCATTATGTATTCATGATGGGGCATGATATCAAGTGTGATCGTTTATCTCAATCATTGACAAGACTTATTTCTTTAACTGGTTGTGCATGATGTTATATGTGATTGTAAAACTAAGCATAGTATACTGTGACAAAATGTGCTATCTTTAATTATTCATGTTGGGGCAAGGTGTCATGTGTAATTCTCCATTCCAACAAAGGCAATGATGTAACACTGAGAATAGTATATTGTTACAAAATGTGCCATCATTAATTATTCATGTTGGGGCGAGGTATCATGTGTAATTCTTCATTCCAACACAAGGTATGATGTAACATGTGGAGCCTTTGATTCATTACTGGGCAGAATGCATTGTTAGAATAGCATGTTGCTATGTGTTATGTTACTTACGTTAGTTTTCCCACCATGCATTTAGTAGCTATTATATGTGTTTTAGTAATGTGCATTAAGGTTCTATGAGTACCAAAATTGGTTAAAAAACGATTGTTGTATCTGATGCACCTCTGTTCCTAGCATTTTGTTAATTTCTCTTGATCTATTCTCGTTAATTTTATTTGCACGACTATTGAATCTTCTTTTCTATATATATATGGCAGTTGACAAAGTATATAGGTTTCGTGTTCAATAGAGTGCTCCCATGTATAGTGATTAATGATGTGTTGTGCACGTTAACTCACCACATGGCATGAAATTGCTTTAATTCTAGTTTCCTTTCAAGTCGTCCTATCTATAATTTTAACTCATTCTGTAGCAAATGGAGAACATCATTCTCTAACCATAAAATCTGCAAGGTTAAATATCTCAAGTTAAAATCAAGTTGCAATGACATTATGCATATAGTTCGTAAGAAATATGATATATATGTGACATTACGCATATATTTCATAAGAAATGTGATCCTTTGAATGGGAAAGATGGATGGTTAATGATGTTTTCATTGTTGGTGTTTAACATTTCCATAAGAAATGTGATCCCATGAATGGAAAAGATCGCTGGTTAAGGATGCTTGCATTGCTGGTGTATAACATTTTCATCAGAAGTCAAATTGTTAATGTATTAAATGTAAATTCTGTGGCATATTCTCTTCCAATGAGGGAAGTTGGTTGATATTTTAGTCATATCCAATATATGGATGCCAGAAACCAATTTTTGTACAAATAAACGAACTCCATCACTGTCACAACCGAGTATACCAAAATCAGATTGCCACAAGCAAATAGAGTCACCACTCACAACAGATTGAGTAGTTAGAGCCTGAGGATAATGAGGTCAAGAAGGACAATTCTACGATTAAGATGTATAAGAGGGACCACCATATTGATATAATTGTTGATACGTACACTTGATGACTAGAAGGAAATTCATAACCCGGGTTTTAGATTACACGGAATCTACACTCACCGAGGTTTTAACCTGGAATATTTTTTCTGGTTGTAGCACAGAGTTGAGTCAAGATGTGGTTGTAGCACTTTTTTCATCATCCCATGAATGTTGTGAGGCCATTGGTAACATTGAATGGCATCAGTGGTCATGCAAGCAGTCCTTGTCACATCTTGAAGGATGTCTTCCACATAACCTTTGTCTTGATACAGATTTGATGATAGCTAGACTTGAGGTTGATCTTACTGAAATATTTGTCTCCCTAAAGTTGAGTTAATAGGTTGTCAATGTGTGATAATGGATATTAGTTCTTTATTATAAATTAGTGCCCAATTTATACATCTCCATGTTGCTTGTTATGGTTGAATGGTCAACTGGATTAGGCATGATCCTCCGAAGGTGGTGTTAAGCCACCTATAAAATTTTGACATAGCAAACAGGTGGCTAAAAATGTTTCTGAGCCTTCAAGAGAGACATTTTCTTTGAAAATCTATCATCCTTGAAGCCTCCATGTTTCTTTTGTCCTCTGAAGAAATCCTCACTGCTGTGTCCATTGAAAAGCCCTGTTGTTTATGAAAGAAACTATTTTCCAAGGCCTCTGAAACTGCCCATTTTAACTCATTTTCCTTCATTTTCATAAAGCCTCCTTTTCCTCTTTAGAACCTCCATATCTCTCTACAAGGCCTCCAAAATCCTTTTTAAGCCTCTAAAAATCCCTTTGACAAGTTTAAAACACCATTTTCCCCTTTGACGAAAGCCAATAAATTCCTTAGAAATCCCTGATTTTGGCCTTAAAACACACTTTTTTCACTAAGGCGTTAAGCCCATTTCGGCCTTAGCCCTAGCCCCTTTTCCGCACAGGACCGGAGCCATAACCGAGCGCCAATCGCAATTGGAGATTTCAGTTACCGTTTTCCTTTTTCATGTTTCTCCTGATGCCGATCTCCGATTGATTACCCACTGTTGAATCCACAAGAACCAGCGGTCTGGATTCAAGCGCGCCCCTCTCATAAGCTTTCATTGCTAATCACAATCAGAACTTTCTTACCTTTATTTTCCTTTGTTCTTCCAAAATTTCCGATGCAATGAGCCTTTGCTCCATCGACCTCCACTACAATCTCCACCGTCGATCTTTCCAGATCCGACGGCCCGCGCTAAATCGCATCGCACAAATCTAGTGCCCATTCACTTCCCCTCCTCCGATTTGCAATCCCCGATCAAATCGCAGCCATTGATCCATTCTACAGATCCAACGACCAGGATCTTTTCCACCCTCCCATTCATACCCCACACAGGCATTTCCACTTTTGATCATAGCCATCCATTGTAAATATCTAACGTCTCACAACTAACCCAATAAACACGATGGACCGATACACCCCTGCCACTTCATCAGATCCTGACCGTCCGTGTCCAAGATCTAACAATCGGGATTTGATCCACCCTTGACCCCATCGACCTGTTTCGCCCGTGCGCCTTCCCCATCGTGCTGTCATTTCCATCGTCAGATCTCCCCGCCTGTAATCCAACGGCTAATATGCATTTTGCGTAGTTTTTGCGTCCGAGAATTAATGTTTCAAATTTACGCAATATGGGCGGTTTTGTTCTGCCACGTGGCGTGTGATGTATGGTATCGCATTTTTTTGGAAAATTTTCAAAACCACTTCAGAGCTGCACGATAACCACCCCAATTTTCTACTTACCGCCCTCCACAGTGAAATCTCATAAGTGATCGCAGTCGTTGAATGGTCTGATCGAACGGCCCTAATCCCATCACGTCCCCCTTCGTTGGATATTCACCTATGCCCTCAATTAACCTCTTCATTCAAATCTCCGTTGTCGGTTATCCAAATCGAACGGTCCAGATTTAACCTCACCTCTACCCATTCTCCATCCACCTATACTCCCAAATACATACATCAAGCGATCCTCACCATCGATTTCTCCAATCTAACGGTCCATGTTTGATCTCACCCTCATTCTTTCACCATTCATCTAACCTTCTAAACAAATTCATCGAAGGATCTCAGCCGTCGATCATTTCAATCCAACGGCCACGACATAATCTCGCTTCCATTCATTATTCATCTGTCCAACCATCTGAACGACTCCATCGCACAATCTCAACTGTAGATCACCGTCTACTATTCTAATCTGACAGTCTGTATTCGTCCTCGCACCAAACTTTAATCAACTCAGTTTTTCACTCCCTGACATGATTTTCGCCCATTTTTCATTGCAACCACCATTTTTCATCGCTTCTCTCCATCCTCCATGAGCCTTCAAAGCAATCCTCCTCCACTCCCATTGATTTTCTTAAGATTTTTATTGGGTTTTTGCAGGGTTACAAATGATGAAAACCATTCTTTCTACACAGTGACTGTCATGGTGATATAGGGCACAGGATGCCATTTTTTCAGAACCGAAGATTGCAAGAAAGACACCTGAGAAGGTTTTAAACGTGTATTTCATTAAAAGATCAGTGTTAAACCCTATTTTGAAACCTTTAGCGCCATTAAAACGTGCATATTCATAGATGGATCAGAAAGGAAGCGGCAAAGAGTATCAGTGACATATTAAAGGGATTAAAAGCACATTATTGAAGATTAATGCTATAATCCAGTGTTTAAAGGATGAAGATACAGATTGAATACCCTTAAAATGATCCGAAAAGGCCTAATAAAGCCTAAAAACACATGAAACAAGCCATATCAACGTTTTCACATTAGCAGAACATTCTTTCCCAAGAAAGGACAAGTTCCCATAGTGTTTTTTATTCTCCATCAAGTTCCTAAGAAGATCACCACTCAGACAGAAGTCCTAAGATTTCCGGAGCATTAGTTGCAAAGTATGGAAGGCCTGAAGTCATTTATTTGCCTTACTTGTCCGAGAGTACAAAAGGAGTACAAACAGCTAGAAAGTACCTCAGAAACATACCTCTGGAGTTATTATCAGCCTGTCGAA
This sequence comes from Pinus albicaulis, assembly GCA_034641835.2. Classification (NCBI taxonomy): domain Eukaryota; kingdom Viridiplantae; phylum Streptophyta; class Pinopsida; order Pinales; family Pinaceae; genus Pinus; species Pinus albicaulis. The sequence continues at coordinate 18,631 of JAXQQM020065518.1, read as the reverse complement.
GACCACTAATTCATCCAAATGGTAATAAAAGTCAATGCAGGGATATTAAGACAGAATGGGTAGCAAAACACTTCTCCCTCTGTTTTAATGAGCCATTTAAAGTCCTATCTACCTCTACTGCCACACTTTCAGCTATAAGAACTCATGAAAAATACATTGTAAAGGTTGTTGGTTGGTTAACCGTGGATTGTAAGCTGTTTCATTAAGATAGAGTTCTGTGTGTATTAGTTGTAAAATACGCTGAAAGATGATTTCTAGTTGATATCAAGTTGTTGGACAATGATGTATGTGACTGGTGTTTCTCTTCTAATATGACAAGCATGTTCATTGGATCCTGATCTAAATCAGTGGTGATGTGTTCTATCTTTGTCAATTTTTTCCCTCTGTTATTCATCATGTTTCATTTCTCTGATAAGAATCAGTAATCTAGCTTAGGATATACTGCTGCAAAGTACCCTAATGCTTCCTGCTCTTCTTATCTTTGATGTTTTCTACTAATTGTGTAATCTAAGAACAAATTCAAGATAATTTAACTAGTATAGTAGTTCGTTTTATCCATGCTTGCTGATGTATGAATTTAGAGTCTGTTTTTAGATGTTCTTATCTGGTTTTAACTGAAAGAATTGGGAAACTGGGAGATTTAGAGTTAATTCTGTCTCACTAGTGTCCTTTTCCAACAGTTTGCCTTTCTAAGATCCCTTAAGTTGAATGTCGAAAGAAAAGAAGGTTAAAAGTCTTTCTCTGATCTTAGGCTTCACTTTGTGTCCATCTTGAATGTTTTCTATTGTCTGAAGAGTTAGCCTCATTAGGAGTTTGATCATAGATGGTTAAGGCATGCCCTGTCCCTAGATTTGCTCGTAAGTGGTCACCTTGGAAGGTTTCCTTGTCGTTCCCCTTCATTTTCTTATTGTTTCATCCCATACTATCATCTTTAGAGATCCTTTGATTTAGATGACTAGCCCATTTGAAAGCATTGGATATTGAATTGCAAGTAAACCCTTTTATGACCCCATTGCCCAATGGACTTGAGTTTTCTTTGAATTATCTCCCCATTGCCAAAATCCTTCTTTGCTCACTTCTTTGTCTTACATTGAACCCTTCTTTCATGTTTCCCAACCAAACAAAAAAAAAAACAACAACCCTTGTGCCCTATAACTAGCCTAATACCTTAAATTGAACTCCAAAGATAGAGATTTCTTTATCTTCATAGAGAGATCCCTCTTTGGATCCAGGAGGGCTAGATCCTAAGATCCCAAAGTGGTTTGATGTTGTCTTATAATTTGGTATTGCCAAATCTGCCAAATCATAGGAACCACAACATAATGTGACTCCACTAGGGAACTTTGAGTAAAACATTCCTTAAAACATTTCTAAGAACTCAAAGAAGACCAATAGCCTTGGTTTGGTAGTTAATCACTATGGTGGACAGTAAACCTCCTTGAAACATTCTAAACCTTCCACCTAGCGACTCCACAGTTCCTAAATGACTAAAAGATTCCACTGGTGATCAGTAGGCCTGCTGATTATCATTGTTTTCACAAGACTCCACTAGGAGACCAGTTGCATTACAACATCATCCATACCAAAAGAAACACATGGGATTAAGCTTCTTTGTTCGAAGATAGTTTTCCTCGTAAAGACTGTCATATCTGGCTTACTTTCTTTGTTGAGTCTCGAGGGCCTAACATACTGGCTTCAAGAACAATCCACACTAGAGCTTATCCTAATCCAAATCCACCTGAAATAATTGATAATCCAGAGAGTATTCTTAGGAAGTCTCTCACATCTAAAGAATCAACTATTTCCAGACACATTAATAGAGCTAATTCAGCACCTAAAAACTTTGCAGCTCTATTAGACACTCAAATTGACTTAGATTTACCAAGTGATCTACCAAGAACACAATCATTCAGTGCTATAGATCAGACTGACTTAGAGCCTCCAAGTTCACCACCACATGGTGATCAACACATTAGGGACAGAGAAACCCCTCCATCAACACCTCCTAATATTCATTTCATTCAAAAATTTGGCCTCTCTCACCCTAAATCAGCTTGACAGTTTGTTGTTGGCCCTAGCATTTCTGTCATCCATATACCTGCTGCTCAAGCTAATCTTTTACCTCCACAAAATACTATCATGGCAGCATGGTATGCTCCCTTGGTGTTACCACAGCCTTTGGCTCCACTACCCAATGATTATTAGTCAAAAATCCCTCATTTCACTAGAAAGGAATCCTCCACAGCTCAACATCATGTAGATAGGATGGGAGATGCCTTTGACTATATGGAAATTAAAGATGAAACTTTCAAAATGAGAATCTTTGCTCAGAGTTTAGGAGGAGAGGTAAAGAAGTGGTTTAAAGGCTTACCTCCCAATAACATCCATGACCTTCCCTCTTTACATCAAACCTTTATAAACAAATGGGAAGTAAAAAGCAACCCTCTCCAAATCTTGGCAGAATACAAGAATCTCAAGAGAAATCAGGGAGAGAGTGTCCATGACTACTCCACTAGATTTAACAGTGTATACAACGCCCTTCCACTGCACATGAAACCTCCCCAAGGAATGGCCCTAGTGAAATACCCTGAAGGTTTTGATGCTGATGTGGCCTACCAGCTTAGGGAGAGAGATTATGACACATTAGAAGACATGCAGAAAGGAGCAGTAAGTGTAGAAGCAAACCTGATTGAAAAAAGAGCTAGAATGAAGGCTGAGAAAAAGGTAACCTATAGGGATGACAACATAGCTTCTTCATCTGATCCCAAATATGATAGTCTAGCCAAAAACATGGAGAGGATGGAAAGAATGATGGAGAAAATGGTGATCCAAGTCAACAATCAAAATAGAAACCAAAATCAAAACCAGAACCAAAATTTTAGAAGAAACAACCCCCCAAATAGACAAAGGGACTCTGATCAACAAGTCATACCTCCATTCCAATAGAACTTCCTTGACGAGGACGAGGGAATAATAGAATAATTAGAGGGAACTACCATAAACATTGTGGAAGTGATAACTAGGATCACACCTTTTCTACAGAGGATAATCAGACCTCATACTCACATTGGGATAAGGAAGGGTTAGAATATGAAGATTATTGGTTGGGATTCGAAAATTCCATCATGCAGGCCTGAGAACAATATGATCTCAGAAGTAAGAAGAACATAGACACTCCCAAAACAAAAGCCTCTGAAATCACCATCAAGAAAATACCTGAGAAGACTCATAAAGTGACTGTCGAAAGCAACAAATCAGTAGCTGAGAGTTCTGGCAAGAACAAGGATAAAGACATCCAAAACATTGATAAAACAAGTCAAGAAAATAGCAGCACTATTGTTACAAATGCTTATCGCTTCTCAAAATAGTTTAAATAAGTAGTATAGTGAGAATCAAAGAAGTTGATTTCAATAAAATGGTGACCAACAAAAACAAAATTGAACCTTTCAAAGAGTCACTTCTTTCAATTTGGAAAGTGAGATAGCCAAAATCAAAATTTCGCTCTCTCACCGAAGCTGACCACCCAAGACTGGCTGGCAGAAACGCCCCGCTCCAAGCTCCGGGACCGTTGGCCCCGTATGGAACTCATTTATATTCTAACCATGCTCTCAACGAACCGCGTTCCCAAAAAAATTTACTTATCTCACAACCGGATCCGCACGCCAGGAATCATGTTCCAGATAATGATCCATGTCAAGACGGCGGGATCACGACGGAACCGCCGCGGTTCCGGTACGGATCCGTACGGATCGCGAACGGTTCCGTACCGCGGCGTACGGATCCGACCATCTCACTTTAAAAAAGCGCTTTTTTTATTTTATTTTTTTTATTTTTTGTGTTAGCTTGGTTAGTTAGTGAGTTAGCTTAGGGTTAGGGATGAAATGAAAAGCTTATAAGCTCTATTATTCATCTTATTTGCTCACTTATGTTTTTTGCGAGCTTGGAGAAGAGAGGAGAAGAGAGCTTGGAGAAGAGAAGAGAAAGAGAGGAGAAGAGAGCTTGGAGAAGAGAGAGTTGAGGAAAGCTTGGAGGAGTGAAGGAGGAGGAGCTTGGAGGAGTAAAGAAGGGCTTCTATCTACAAGATCTAAAGAGGTAAGTGCAAACCCCAAACTCTCTCATTTTTTTTGTCATTGTTTTTTGTATTTTCTCTCCTCCATCTCCTACACTTTCCCATTCTTTCTTCTTGTACATTTATTTGCAGGTTGCCCACCATCTATATTCATACTCAAAGATGATGTTTCTTTGGGTTCTATGTATCATTCCCCTCTTGGTTTTGATGATGGTAAGGGGGAGTAGAAATAGAAGAGGGGAACATGAAGAAGAAGAGGAAAGTGGTTACCATATGAATGACCCAATGTATGATGAGGAGGAAGGCTTTGAAGAGTAAGAAGATGATGAAAACATTGAATCACAAGATGGGAAAGCTGCATTGACACCCTTGTGGAACTATGTGACCAAACTTGAAGGGGGAAAAGGTGGTGGAAGCTACAAGTTTTTGTGCTCTCATGGTTGTCATGGAGGAAAACCATATAGCAGTTCATATACCCGTGTGAGGAGGCATCTTTGTGGGGTGATGGACAGTGATGAAAAAAAGGGTGCTGTGGGGATAGCAATTTGCCCCAAGGTTTCAGCTGAACAAAGAAGAAAATACATCCAAATAGAGGAGGCTGCACAACAAAAAAATAAAAAACAAAAAACTCAATCTGAGTCAAGTGCAACCTCTAAATTTGGTAGCTCATCTGCTCATGGTGGTTCTGCAAGTTCTGGAGGTAAAAAAAACTATAGAAGATTTCCTTAATGTTGCTGGGAGGGATGATGTGGATGGAAAGATAGTCCGATTTCTTTGTGCTTGCGGTGTACCATTCAATGTGCTTCGCTCTCCCTATTGGCATGAAATGGTAAAGGGCATCAATGAAGCTCCAAAAGGATACAAGTCCCCCAACTATGAGAAAGCTAGAACAGTGTTATTAGAAAGAGAAAAAGGAAAGGTTCAAGCAACTTTGACACGTTTTACAAATGAGTGGGTGGATAGTGGGGTATCCATTGTATCAGATGGGTGGACAAATATCAGAAACCAACATTTGATAAATGTTCTTGGTGTTTCTGCTACTAGTGCAGTGTTTATTGCATGTCATGATTCCTCCTTTGTCAGTGCAACTTCCCAAAATATTGCAGATCTCCTATTGCAATCAATCAGAGATGTTGGTCCTAGCAAAGTGGTTCAAGTGATCACAGATAATGCAGCAAATTGTAAGGGAGCAGGTAAAATTATTGAGCGTACTTATCCACACATATTTTGGTCTGGGTGCTTGGTGCACACATTGAACCTTTTGATGCATGATATTGTGAAGCATAAAGAATGTGGGTGGATTAATGAACTTTACAAGAGAGGGAAGAATCTCATTAAATTTATCACAGGGCATACAAGGGTAAACTATTTCTATGGCACTTACTCCAAGTTGCAGTTGCTTAAACTTGCAAAAACCAGATTTGCAAGTTATTACCTCACCTTTAGGCGGCTAGTGAAGGTGAGACAAGCTCTAACTAGTATGGTCACCGCTGAATCATGGGAGGAGATTAACACTGATAGAGATGGTGCTAATGCAACAAAGGACACTATTCTTGACATGTTCTTTTGGTCACAGGTTAAATATGTTTTGCAATTCACCAAACCAATTTATTACATGATCAAGTTTGGCGAGTCAGATAAGCCAATAATTGGGGAGGTGTATGAGCAAATGGATAACATGTTGGGGCAGATTAAAGACATTGTTGAGCCTAGAGATACCACCTTGTACAAATATATTCGTGCAGAGGTGGTAAAGCGATGGGATATGCTAAATATTCCATTGCATGCATTAGCGTATGTATTGACACCTAAATATTATAGTCCATCATGGCTTTCTACAACAGCACCCGGGGGGGCGAGCAGGAGAAAACCACACCTAGATCCAGAGGTCCTACAAAAATATATGTTTGCACTGGATAAATTAGTCCCTGATGAGGATGAGGCACACATGGTACGGAAACAGTTGAGCAGCTATACACTTTCCACTGGTCCATTTGGGAGCATGCCTGCTATTAGAGATCGAGAGAGTTTTTCTTCTATTGAGTGGTGGAACATGCATGGCGGTGCTACTCCACTTCTACAGAATTTGGCATTGCGGGTGCTATCACAGGTGGTAAACACTTCTTCTGCAGAGAGGTGTTGGAGCTCTTATTCTTTCATCGACAGTGTTAAAAGGAACAGGTTGAGTTTAGATCGGGCAGAGAGCTTGGTTTATGTTCATTACAACATGAGATTGTTGTCCCATTACTGTGATGATGCAAAGAGCAACAAAGACCTTATTGTTTGGGACAAGCATCCAGAGGAGAGCAATTTGGAGGATGGAGTGTTGCGATTAGAGCAATTAGAGGATGCTCTTATCCATGATGATGAAGATCGAGTTGACATGCCACCCCCCACTAGTGCCTTGGTTCCTAGGTCCCATGGTTCAACACCAATAGCAGGGGCTTCGTCTTCAGCAACTGTAGTGCCATTGCCACGGCTTCCACAGCCACCATCTTCTTCATTGCCACCACGTGGAGGCGCACCATCACGTACTGTTCATGGTGGAAGGAGGAGAGATGAGTAGATATTTTCAGTGTTCACAGTGCACACTTTACTGCTTTTGTCATAGATTATCATTACACTTGTAGGCTTGTTGTTAATTTGAACTTTTTTGTGTTGGTGGTGGCCAAGTGGCCTATTTTGTAAACATTATTATTTGAATTTTGGACATGACTAATGTTGACAGTTGCTGGCTTTAACACTTATAATATGCTTTATGTTTTATAATATGGTTAAATGCTTTATGTTTATCATTTATGTTTTATAGTATGCTTAATTTTTAAATGTTTTATGTTTTAAAATTTATAGTATGCTTAAAGCCTTAAATGTTTTAAATTTTTATCATGCTTAAATGTTTTAACTTTTAACTTTTATGTTTATCATTTATGTTTTATAGTATGCAGCATGCTTAAATGTTTTATCATGATTCATGCTTAATTATTTGATGTATGTTTGCAATTGCTAGGATCTAGAATCTAGATTCTAGATTTATGATGCTCGAATAATTAATTATTGATGTACAATGGAATCATGGATGTCATATCTATCTTGATTTATGTAAGAATATGCATGTTTTCATGTCTTCTACAACTAATATGGTCTTTGGGATTGTTGTTTTGAAAATGCAAAAATATAAAATATATATATATATATATATATATATATATATACTATAGACGTTCCGAAACGCTTCGCTTCCTAAATTTTGGAAAATGACGCTTCCGTCCCCGCTTCCAAAACGTCCCCGTTTCGGCTCCCCGTACGTCAACATTGCCCAAAGATGTGTATAAAGGTCAAATTTTGAAAGATTTAAACTTAGGAGAAAACAATGACACTGTCAATTTAAATGATGATCAACCTGCTCTCTTGTTTGGCCCAAAAATTGAAGGGAAATTTCAGGAAGGGGTAGTACTTCCTTTTTATATCAGCCTCAATATTCATGAAAAAATCTTGCATAATGCTATGCATGACTCAGGGGCTTCACACAACCTAATGCCAAAAGTGATTATGGAGAAGTTAGGCCTAGATATAACCAGATCTTATAAGGATTTATATTCATTTGACTCTAGCAGAGTGAGTGCCTTGGCCTAATCAAAGATATCTGTGTGAATCTGACCCAAATCCCAGCCAAGTGCATGGTAATGGATGTTGTAGTGGCAGATGTACCTCCTAAGTATGGCATGTTGTTGTCAAGGTCATGGGGTGTCAAGCTGCAAGGTACGATGTAGATGGACATGACATATGCCACAATCCCTGTCTTTAGCCAGCTTAGAAGACTATATAGAGAGGCACACATGAAATTTATGGTTAGCAGCCTTGAAAAACCAGAAAATTCCCCTCTTTACTCTGTCCATACATATCTGGATTCTTTTATCCTTTACAGTGATGAATTCATAGAAGAGCCATAGCTAGAAGACATAAATTCGAACAACAAAGTAGAGACCATAGATTTTAACATAATGGCAGCTCTAGATGTAGAGGAAAATGAGAGAGAAACTTTTGAACAGTCTACTAAATCAAAAGACCAGAGTGAAAAAAAACAAGATTGCAAACAACAAATTACTCATCACTCTGAACTCCATCAAAATCCTAAAGAACAAAACATAACGCAGCCTGGTGCAGACCTCAGAATATTGCATAAGGGTGAACATAGCATTAGGGATGAAAATGATAACAGATCTGCAAATAATCCCTTGTGGAGAATGACAATTGATGGGTCTTGTACCAGAAATAATGCAGGAGCTGGTGTATGGTTGCATAACACTGAAAGCAACTATGCTGAGAGCCATGCCTTCAAACTAGACTTTAAGTGCATAAACAACATTACAGAGTACGAAGCTCTTCTCTTAGGATTGCATTTATTGAAAAAACTAGGAGCTAAGAGAATAGTTGTTCAAGGAGATTTAGAATTAGCCATAAAAAAAATCAACGGAGAGTACACTGCAAAGCATCCTAGATTAAGGGCATATAGGAATGATGCTATGGATTTTCTGAAAAACATTTGTAGAATATGAGCTTGTATTTGTCTCTAGGAGTCAAAACATTATTGCAAATGGATTGGCCTGCGCTGCTAGTTCATATCAGAAATCACCTAGTGACAAACAAATCATTATTCAAACAAAATATAGACCTGCAGTGCCAGATAATGAGAAATATTTGCAGGTCTTTGAGGGTGACAAACATATAGAGGATTTCTTGCTCTGCAGGAATGAGTTTGAATTACCTAATTCAAACTCTAAATCCGACGAAAATTGTTCAGATAAAGAGCCCCCTGATGAAGAAAAACCATCCCCCACTGCAGAAATAAACATGTTAACCAAATAATTCGAAAAACAAACTGAAGAATACATGAAAACATATAAGGAAGACATTGAGGTGCTACAGTCCAAAGATAAGAACATACCAAGAGGATTAGCACCCCTATAGGACCTTTTTTATTTTAATGATGTGGCAAAGAAACCCACTATAGAACACACTGAATCAGATGTTGAAGAATGCAATATAGGCAGCAAAGATAAGCCTAAGATGATTAAATTGGCCAAAACTTTGCCAACGCACATCAAAAATAAATACATTGATTTATTTAAAGAGTTTGTTGATGTTTTTGCTTGGAGCTATGAGGACTTAAAAGCCTATGACACAAAGATTATCCAGCATAAGATCCCATTGAAAGAAAACCAAAAACCCTTTAGGCAAAAACTGCGCAAAATTAACCTAGTACAACTGTCTCTAGTGGAAAATGAAATCAAGAAAATGTATGAGGCAGGAATCATAGTGCCTGTGAGGTTTTCTTATTGGGTTTCTAACCTAGTGGCCATAAGGAAAAAGACAGGATAAATCAGACTATGCATTGATTTTAGAAACCTTGACAGAGCCTCCCTAAAGGACAACTACCCTTTACACAAAATGGAACACATCCCACAAAAGGTAGTTGGTTCAAAGAGGATTTCCCTGTTAGATGGTTTCTCAGGGTATAACCAGGTCTTAGTACTCCCAGAGGATCAACTAAAAACAACCTTCACCACTCCTTGGGGCACTTTCATGTATGTGAAAATGCCCTTTGGAATAATGAATGCTGGTGCAACCTTCCAAAGAGCTATGGACATCACATTTTCAGAGGAAATAGGGCACTTCATCATAATTTATCTTGATGACATAACATTTTATTCCAAAACTTATGAGGAGCACCTTAAACATCTAAGGAAAATCTTTGAGAAGTGCAGAAGGTTTGGGCTATCCTTAAATCCCAAAAAGACTATATTTGGCCTCCAAGAAGGTAAGCTTCTAGGCCATATTATATCAGAAAAGGGGATTAAAATAGATCCAAAAAGAGTTGAGTGAATACTGCAGATTAGCCACCCAAGAAACATAAAATAATTGCAGTCATTTATTGGGAAAATTAACTTCTTGAGGAGGTTTATTCCCAACTTAGCAGAACTCCTGAGAAATATGACAAACATAATTAAGAAAGAAGTAGGAGGTCAATGGACTCTAGAGGCCAAAAAATCCTTCAAATTAGTTAAACATGCACTCACCCGGGCACCAGTCCTAATCAGCCCTGATTTTTCTAAAGACTTCCTCATATTCTCTTTTGCGTCAGAGCATACCGTGGTTGTTGTCTTGTTGTAGAAAAACCCAGAAGGCCAAGAGCAGCCAATTGCTTTCTTTAGCAAAGCATTGAGAGAAGCACCCTTGAAATATAATATAATGGAAAAACAAGCTTATGCTTTGGTAAAAGCCTTAAAAGACTTCAGGGTGTATATTCTGCATTCTCACATCATTGCCTATGTGCCTAATATAGTGGTGAAAGATATTTTGTCACAAGATCCGAATGGAAAAAGAGGTAAATGGATTGCAGTGATACTAGAGTATGATTTGGAGATCAAACCCACAAAACTCATCAAGGGTCAAGGCTTGGCACAATTAATGGCTAAATCTAACTTACAAGCCCTTGACATAAACATGGTTGATACCTTGGATGAACATGATGGATTACCTGTTCCAACTGTGGAAGAGCAGTTCCAAAACTCACCTTGGTATGCTGACATCTTGTATGTACTTAAAAATCTTAATGCCCCTCCTAATTTATCAAAGACAAAGGCAAGGTTTTTGAAGTTAAAAGCTAGAAATTATTGCATTTTAAATGAATGTTTATACTGGAAAAATGCAAATGGTTTGTTGCTTAAATGTTTTCTTGAAGTGGATGCAGAGAGGATCAAACATGAGTTTCATGAAGGAGAGTGTGGAGGTCATCTCTACTAGAAAACCATAGCCAAAAAAATCCTTAGAGTTGGCTTTTACTGGCCCACACTTTTCCAAGATGTACATAAAATGATAGTTGCCTGCCATAAGTGCCAAATCTTTGAGGGAAAAAGAAAACTCCTTCCTTTACCACTACAACCAATCATTGTTGAAGCTCCCTTTCAACAGTGGGGCCTAGATTTCATAGGAAAAATCCATCCTGCTTCATCTGCCCAACACAAATGGATTCTTACAGCCACAGACTATTTCAAAAAATGGATAGAGGCCATACCTTCTAGGAATGCCACAGATTCTGTCATCATAAAATTCCTTGAAGACCATATCCTATCTAGATTTGGCTGCCCTAGGAAGATTATTACTGATAATGCTGCTGCTTTTGGTTCTAAAAAGATGATTGATTTTTGTCACAGGTATCAGATTGCACTTGGTCATTCTATTGCTTATTACCCTCAGGGTAATGGGCTAGTAGAATCATCAAATAAAAGTTTGGTGACCATCATCAAGAAGTTTCTCGAAGAGAATAAAAAATCATGGCATAACAATTTGATGCATGCTTTATGGGCAGACAAATTGACTACAAAGAAATTCATTGGAATGTCCCCATATCAGTTAGTCTATGGAGCAGATGTAGTGTTCCCTACCAGCCTAGGAGTACTAGTGATAAAATTGGTCCAAGAAATACAGTCAGAAGAAGACAACATGGTAAGGAGGATAATTCAAACAATACATCTCCAACAGACAAGGGAAGAGGTCTACAACAGAGCTCAAAAAGTTCAAGAAAGCATCAAAAAGTTAATTGATAAGAGAACAAAAGCTTATGACTTCAAAATAGCAGACAAGGTGCTAAAGTGGGACTCTAGAAGAGAATATAAGGGTAAGCATGGAAAATTTGACAGTTTGTGGCAAGGTCCTTATGTTATTCAATCCACCATTGGTCCAAATGCATTTTTCTGCAAGAATTAGATGGTACAGATCTGTTTGGGGGTCCTGTCAATGGCAGGATGATCAAACATTACTACTGCTAAAATTCAGAGTTTAAAGTTTTCACTTCCATTGTAAATACCATTTCTTTATTCAGTTTTAAAGAAAAAGGAAAAATACAAAAAAAGGAGAAAAGGAAAGGTTCAGACAAGCTCAAAACTTGAACCTATGAAGATCCAAAAGAATGGCTCAAATCAACCCAAAACCTAAGCCAAAGAAAGTGAAAGGCTGGTTCTAACATGCCCAAAACTTGAACCAGCAAAGAAAGAAGAAGAATCAACTCTAACAAACTCAAAACCAGAGCTGAAATGAAGAAGAAAGTGACTGTAACAAGCTCAAAACCTGAGTCACAAGTGAAAGAAGGATGTTCTAAAGTTTCACAATTGTAAGCCTTCACAATTTTGGTTTTGGTTTCCTGCAAATTTCAGTTCATGTGCAGCTGTCTTTATGCCATGGATCCACAGCAAACCAGACAGTCTAATCCTATTTTGATTGTTTTTAAATTTATGTTTTAGAATGTAGAGAAAGAAATCTTCTGGACAATTTAATCCTAGCAGACATTAGTGTAGGTAGAGAAGCTATGAGGCCAACTGTCTAATCTGGTCTCATGGAGGAATAAGGGTAGAATTATATTAGTTTTTCTGCTTTTAATAAAAAAAGATGATGAAGAAGGTTTGCAAATCTAAATGCACCTTGAAGAAAAAATGTTAGGATAGTAGGATGGGTAGATAGATTTTTTGGGAGAATATTACTGCTGATATGATGTTTTCATGATTTATAGTAGCTGATCAAAGAAGAAAAATATGGCCAAGGATCAGGCATCTGGCCTACTTCCAAAAGATTATTTCTGAAGTTCTTGACACCTTCAAGAAGATGCCATCCCCATGTGGAGCCACTGTTAGCCACCTATAAAATTTTGACATAGCAAACAGGTGGCTAAAAATGTTTCTGAGCCTTCAAGAGAGACATTTTCTTTGAAAATATATCATCCTTGAAGCCTCCATGTGTCATTTGTCCTCTAAAGAAATCCTCACTGCTGTGTCCATTGAAAAGCCCTGCTGTTTATTAAAGAAACTGTTTTCCAAGGCCTCTGAAACTGCCCATTTTAACTCATTTCCCTTCATTTTCATAAAGCCTCATTTTCCTCTTTAGAACTTCCATATCCCTCTACAAGGCCTCCAAATCCTTTTTAAGCCTCTAAAAATCCCTTTGACAGGTTTAAAACACCCTTTTCCCCTTTATCGAAAGCCAAGAAATTCCTTATAAATCCCTGATTTTGGCCTAAAAACACCATTTTTTCACTAAGGCATTAAGCCCCTTTCGGCCTTAGCCCTAGCCCCTTTTCCGCACAGGACCGGAGCCATAACCAAGCGCCAATCGCAATCGGAGATTTCGGTTACTATTTTCATTTTTCATGTTTCTCCTGATGTCGATCTCCGATTGATTATCCACCGTTGAATCCACAAGAAACAACGGTCTGGATTCAAGCGCGCCCCTCTCATAAGCTTTCATCGCTAATTGCAATCGAAACTTTCTTACCTTTATTTTCCTTTGTTCTTCCAAAATTTTAGATGTGATGATCTTTTTCTCCATTGACCTCTGCTGCAATCTCCACCGTCGATCTTTCCAAATCCGACAGCCCGCACTAAATCGTATCGCACAAATCCAGTGCCTGTTCACTTCCCCTCCTCCGATTTTCGATCCCCGATCAAATCGCAGCCGTTGATCCGTTCTACAGATCCAACGGCCAGGATCTTTTCCGCCCTCCCATTCATACCCCACACAGGCATTTCCACTTTTGATCGTATTCATTCATTGTAAAGATCTAACAGCTCATAACTAACCCGATAAACCCGATGGACTGATATGCCCCTGCCGCTTCATCAAATCCTGACCGTCCATGTCCAAGATCTAACAGTTGAGATTTAATCCACCCTTGACCCCATCGACCTATTTCGCCTGTGCGCCTTTCCCCATCACGTTGTCATTTCCACCGTTAGATCTCCCCGCCCGTAATCCAATGGCTGATATGCATTTCGCGTAATTTTTGCGTCCGAGAATTAATGTTTCAAATTTACGCGATACGGGCGGTTTTGTTTTGCCACGTGGCGTGCGATGTATGGTATCGCGTTTTTTTGGAAAATTTTCAAAACCACTTCAGAGCTGTGCGATAACCACCTCGGTTTTTCGCTTACCACCCTCCACAGTGAAATCTCATAAGTGATCACAGCCGTTGAATGGTCTGATCAGACGGCCCTAATCCCATCACGTCCCCCTTCGTTGGATATTCACCTACGCCCTCAATTAACCTCTTAAGTCAAATCTCCACCATCGATTATCCAAATCGAACGGTCCGGATTTAACCTCACCTCCGCCCATTCTCCATCCACCTATACTCCCAAATACATACATCAAGCGATCCTCACCATCGATTTCTCCAATCTAACGGTCCATGTTTGATCTCGCCCTCATTCTTTCACCATTCATCTAACCTTCTAAACAAATTCGTCGGAGGATCTCAGCCGTCGATCATTTCAATCCAACGGCCACGACATAATCTCGCTTCCATTCATTATTCATCTGTCCAACCGTCTGAACGACTCCATTGCACGATCTCAACCGTAGATCACCGTCTACTATTCTAATCTGACGATTTGTATTCATCCTCGCACCAAACTTTCATCAGCTCAGTTTTTTACTCCCTGACATGATTTTCGTCCATTTTTCATTGCAACCATCGTTTTTCATCGCTTCTCTCCATCCTCCACGAGCCTTCAAAGAAATCCTCCTCCACTCCCATTGATTTTCTTAACATGTTTATTGAGTTTTTGCAGGGTTACAAATGGTGAAAACCATTCTTTCTACACAGTCACTGTCATGGTGATACAGGGCGCAAGATGCCATTTTTTCATAACCGAAGATTGCATGGAAGACACCTAAGAAGGTTTTAAAAATGTATTTCATTAAAAGATCAGTGTTAAACCCTGTTTCAAAACCTCCAGCACCATTAAAACCTGCATATTCACAGACAGATCAGAAAGGAAGCGACAAAGAGTATCAGTGACAGATTAAAGGGATTAAAAGGACATTATTGAATATTAATGCTATAATCCAGTGTTTAAAGGACGAAGATACAGATTGAAGACCCTTAAAATGATCTGAAAAGGCCTAATAAAGCCTAAAAACGCATGAAACAAGCCATATCAACATTTTCACATCAGCAAAACGTTCTTTCCCAAGAAAGGACAAGTTCCCATAGTGTTTTTTATTCTCCATCAAGTTCCTAAGAAGTTCACGACCCTGACAGAAGTCCTAAGATTGCTAGAGCATTAGTTACAAAGTATGGAAGGCCTGAAGTCATTAATCTGCCTTACTTGTCCGAGAGTACAAAAGGAGTACAAACAGCCAGAAAGTACCTCAGAAACATACCTCTGGAGTTATTATCAGCCTGTCAAAGACCACTAATTCATCCAAAGGGTACTGAAAGTCAATACAGGGATATTAAGACAGAATGGGTAGCAAAACACTTCTCCCTCTATTTTAATGAGCCATTTAAAGTCCTATCTACCTCTACTGCCACACTTTCAACTATAAGAACTCATGAAAAATACATTGTAAAGGTTGCTGGTTGGTTAACCGTGGATTGTAAGCTGTTTCATTGAGATAGAGTTCTGTGTGTATTAGTTGTAAAATAGGCTGGGAGATGATTTCTAGTTGATATCAAGCTATTGGAAAATGATGTATGTGACTGGTGTTGCTCTTCTAATATGACAAGCATGTTCATTGGATCTTGATCTAAATCAGTGGTGATGTGTTCTATCTTTGTCAATGTTTTCCCTCTGTTATTCATCATATTTCATTTCTCTGATAAGAATCAGTAATCTAGCTTAGGATATACTGCTGCAAAGTACCCTAATGCTTCCTGCTCTTCTTATCTTTGATGTTTTCTACTAATTGTGTAATCTAAGAACAAATTCAAGATAATTTAACCAGTATAGTAGTTCATTTTATCCATGCTTGCTGATGTATGAATTTAGAGTTTGTTTTTAGATGTTCTTGTCTGGTTTTAATTGAAAGAATTGGGAAACTGGGAGATTTAGAGTTAGTTCTATCTCACTAGGGTCCTTTTCCAATGGTTTGCCTTTCTAAGATCCCTTAAGTTGAATGTCAAAAGCAGATAAGGTTAAAAGTCTTTCTCTGATCTTAGGCTTCACTTTGTGTCCATCTTGAATGTTTTCTATTGTCTGAAGAGTTAGCCTCATTAGGAGTTTGATCATAGATGGTTAAGGCATGCCCTGTCCCTATATTTGCTCCTAAGTGGTCACCTGGGAAGGTTTCCTTGTCATTCCCCTTCATTTCCTTATTGTTTCATCCCATACTATCATCTTTAGAGATCCTCTGATTTAGATGACTAGCCCATTTGAAAGCCTTGGATATTGAATTGCAAGTAAACTCTTTTATGACCCCATTACCCAATGGACTTGAGTTTTCTTTGAATTATCTCCCCATTGCCAAAATCCTTCTTTGCTCACTTCTTTGTCTTACATTGAACCCTTATTTCATGTTTCCCAACCAAACAAACAAAAAACAAAAACAAAAACCCTTGTGCCCTATAACTAGCCTAATACCTTAAATTGAACTCCAAAGATAGATATGTCTTTGCCTTCATAGAGAGATCCCTCTCTGGATCTAGGAGGGCTAGATCCTGAGATCCCAAAGTGCTTTGATGTTGTCTTATCATTTGGTATTGCCAAATCTGTCAAATAATAGGAACCACAACAGGTGGAAGAAGTTCTTCTGTAGTGTTGCCATAGAAACTAAAATCATGGTCTCAGCTGAGGTACAACTCGGCTGATCAATGGGATGATGGTTTAGATGCATTGTTGATAAATTAAATCCCAGATTGTTATATGTTTTCATGCTCCAACTTACCCTGGACCTAATATGAAGGATGGGTAACTGGCCAATGGACTGGTCACATTTATGTAGATTCAGAATCAAATTACAAAGGAGAACACACTTGGCTTCTACATCTGCTAATTTCTTCTTCAATTCCAGCAATGGCCCCATATATTCTAATAGTTTTGAAATGCATGAAAAACTAACAAAGAGCATAATGATTAGCAGCACTTGTGCTTGTTGGTTCAGTTTGTTGGTTCATAGTTTGGATCTGCTTGTCAAATTGGTTCACAGACTCTTATCCCTTGAACTTTCCTCTAGACGAGTAGGAATATGAAATATTATTTAAAATGGTCTAGATTGTCTCCAAGATCAGGTTGGGCAGCTTAAGATCATGTCGGCCTAGAGAGGCATTTGTAGTGCCAGCAAAGGATATATATTAGAGGACTTCAACCTCCTCTATGATAGAATGGAACGACACATCTCAGATATATACTTTCAGTCAAGAAAAGAAGTGTGAGGGTCTTAGAATATTTGCTTGATATCATATGATTGACAGTGAATGACGAATACATAGATCTTAATTATATATGATAATGTCTCTTATGGTTAAAAAGTGACAGTTCACTACAGTAGGCAGGTTGGAGCAGATGTGATAGTGGTAGTAACAAAAGTAGTGGTTGTAGACATTGATTTTAGTAGCAGTGGTAGCTATAAACAATGGGAACAGTAGTAGTAGCAGTTTCAGCTAGAGTGGAAAAATTTAGTGGGATAGGTGATAGTGAGAATGAACAACAATGGGCATCGATGAGAAATAGTGGCAGGAGTGGCAGAAGTGGATGTAATGTACAATTTGACCCAAATACATTTCAGGTTTTGGCTAAAAATTTCAACCAATCTACTAGAAGTATTATCTATCTTACAAATGGGAAATTTTTCTTAGAGATATTTGAAGATGTATAGCTAAAATGTCGAAATTACCCGTTTCTGGAAAGAATATTATTAATAAGGAATTAAAATAGACATTTCTACTAGTAAATCGATTATAAATTGGAAAAATGCACTACTGCCTATTTACCACGGTGGATTCTCCATAGAAGGATGGATTTTGTCTTTTGTAATTGAGAATTTATTCTCCCAGAACTAGAGACAGAGATATAGGTCAATTTCAAGAAAATCTGGAAAGAGATTCGAAGAAGGGCTCTATATAAATGACAGGTAGGATGGAATTGAATGACCTTCGCAGGTCATTTTATTGTCATGGAAATATGGTGATTGTTATAATGCAACAATATGACTTATTATTGTTGCTCCACAAACAGAAATAAGGGTAACACCTCTGTGCCTTTTCATTTGTAGGTTGTTTGGCATATTTTAAATTTTAATAGTATTTTGCTATGACAAACATAGTTTTATTTCCAATTCCAAATGATGAACATAAGTCCTTTAAACAATGAGAAATGGCATGCTAACAAGCATGGAGTTACATTTAAGGCCTAATCATTACCGGCCCAAAATCAAAATCAGGAGCTCTTCAAATAACCGATCTGAGAGGTGGCATGCAGTTTGCACAAAGGCTTAAGGTATTTCTCTTTGTGTGTTATAAAAAATAAAAGAGAATTACTCTATGGCTTCAATTTGCAGTCATGAATACTTCAGTTTCACAGGTATGATATGAAATGCTTTCCATTAGTCACTACGAAATGTATGCAGTTGTAAGTTGTGTTTTGATGATCTGTGATACATATTTTGGAATATATAGGTTCTTTTGTCCTATGTCATGACATGGTATCTGAACTCTCTCTGTCCAAGTCAGATCACACTTTAAAAAAGGGACAAGTGGACTCGTAGGGAAAATTTTAGGGGCGAATTTTAGCC
>JAXQQM020073929.1:0-25744 GCA_034641835.2 Pinus albicaulis | reverse complement strand
TTCAGGTGGTTTCCAAACACCAAAGTGGTTTCCACCAAGTTCAAAGGGGGAGATTGTTGGAATTATGGCTAACGCATTGTCCTTGATGGAAACCTACTTGAAAAATATGTCCTTGATGTCAAATTGGTTACAATGTTATGGTTATTGAACTAACACAGATAACATAAATATTGGTACAAATATTATAGAGGATATGGGAGATAATTGACAAAGTCACAAAATGCACAGAAATTATGAAGTTTGAAAAGTATACATGATCCATATGAACAAGATTCACATACATAAGCAATTTATGTGAAAAAAAGTCACGTACATAATTATAACCATGGACAGTAGGAAACCAAGAGCTAATACCATGATAATCGCCCATAGTATTGTGACGAAAACATTTATTTGATCAATTCAAACAAATACCATAAAATTTACTAAAGGATTTTCCAGAGGTATTGGAAAAATAAGAAGCTATATAAGGATATGGAGATCAAGGAGTTAAGTGTGCAAGTAATGGCATATTCATGTGTAATACGATCTAGAACATATGTGCACTAAGGAACAACGAGAAGGATTAGTTATGATAGATTTGAAAGTGCGTTGAATACTAATGGATATACTTGCTTGATTTGTTTATGTTTGAGTAGCTAAACATGCAAGATTTATGGTTATAATGATGCTGTGATATGAAAGTATTTGTAGAGATCGGGGATTTTGACAGTAAATTATGTGACATGTGTGTTATGTTTGCAACGAAGGTTTAAATTCAGTAATTTAGGAACTATAGGCAAGATTTCTTCAGTAAATCCGCGCACATATGCAAATCTGGTTTAGTATAGTCACATATACATATTTATTTAATATAATTTAGGTTTCTACTTGATCTGGGATGTTTGGATGTCGATTGATTTGATAAAGTCTATATTATTTGCTATGTTTTTATCAATGATGTCTTGATAATTATGGTTTGTATCTAACAATGTTGATTGGATTGATTTGACTATGAACTAATGTATTGATCTGTGATTTGCAAATGATAAAGATAATGAAAAATTATTAATTTGGATATATGCGGTTTGCATTCACTGAAGTCACGTACACATGCGAGTTGCTTGAATAATAATAGCATACAAAATTTGAATTTGAAGTTGAATATAAAGTGAAATAAAAATACTAATTCACCTCCCCACTCCCCCCCCCCCCACCCTCCCACCCTCTCAATATTTCCCCTAACACATGAGCTTAGGGGGGAGAAACACAATCACTATTGTAAGCCTAGTTAAGACTAAGACCAACAAACAAGAATGTCATTGGCACAAAATAGGTATTTAGGAATAAGTTGAATGAGGATGGACACATGGCGAGAAACAAGTCAAGGCTAATATGTAAAGGTTATACTCATGTTGAAGGATTATATTTTGATGAAACCTTTTCTCTTGTAGCTAGATTAGAGGTTGTCAAAATGTTCTTAATATTTTTTAGTCACAAAAAGTTCAATATCTATTAGATGGATGTAAATTCAACTTTCTTGAATGACGAACTACATGAGGAGGTTTACATTGAACAACCTGAAGGGTTTTAACTTTCCTAAAAGTATGATCAAGTACACAGGTTGAAAAATACATTTTAAAGGTAAGTTATTGGCATCCTCTTGTATTTAACACCTTTAAGAATGGATATTATGTAGTCTATTGGTAATTTTGGAATATTTCAATCAACCCCCCAAACAATATCATCTCCTAGCAACAAAAATAATTCTCAGATATTTGAGAGCCACCATGGATTATGGATTATGGTATCCCAGAGGTCAAAGATTATAATTAACAATATATATAGAAGCATATTTGGAAAGAAATGTAGATAAAATGAAAAAAACAAGTGGAGGAGCTTTATTTCTTGGATAATGCCTAGTGGCATGGTTGAGCAAGAAGAAAACAACAATATCTCTCTCTCTCTCTATTACTGAGGCAGAGTACATTACAATAACATATATCTCCAATCATATTTTGCGGATGAAGAAACCTTACAAAATATGAAGGTAACTTGTGAAGATCATATTCTCATTATTTTCAATAATAGGAGTGCCATCAACATATCCAAAAATATTATTCTACACTAGAAAACAAGACACATTCCTATAAAGTACCACTTTCTTAGAGAACACGTTACAGATAAGGTTGTGAGACTAGAGTATATTTACACAAAGGAGTAGGTTTTTGATATCTTCACCATACCCATAACATGAGAATAATTTGTGTATTTAGGGAAGAGATTATGAGTACTTTCTCTCTCCTCTCTCAATTAGATCTTCTTCATGGGAAATTAAGGGAGATATCAATAATATAGAAAAGATAGTTGAACCATAAAGATCAACACTAAGGGAGCTAACAAGTCCACAAGAAAAAAATAATCATAGGGGGAGATCCTTTTCCATTAATTTCAAAGTGGGAGAATGAGCGAACATTGACAATATGTGTGTTTGTTGGTAGGGGAGAGGAAATTCTCAGAAACAAAGGGGGAGTATAAACAAATCATCATATAATGTAATATTCCCAAATGGGAAAGGCAACAATATAAGACATACCAATGGAAAGTAGCAGTGAAGATCAATTCATAAACATGAAAGACCAATATGGAGCTTATTTTATAATCATAAAAACAACAAACATGTACAAAATAATGGGGCCCAAATCATATAACAAGAATCACAAGCCTCCAATAGATAAATCCCCTTAAGAATGAGGTGCTGCTACTATACCAAAATGTTGGAAGACTGCTACAACGCAGTCATAAGAGCACTTCTACAACAAATGAACATATAAAAGATGAAATGGATGATATATGCATCAAGAGATAATGTACAATGAGATCAAGGCTCTATACAACCTCCAACAAATAACCCAAGAGGGTTTTCAGAAAAAACACCAATATACAAGAAATGAACCCAAGCCCTAGGGCTGAATATTCACTGCAACTACACAGCTGGAAAGATGTGGCTGATATGATATAGAAAAGAATGTAGCCTCATCCAATAGAATCTCTAGATGAAAGGCTGATCCCTTCATTGGAAAAAATTCTCCCCAAATGGTGTACTAAAACCACCCCTGAAACTCCTCCCTAAAATAATGCAGTCCAAGACTGAAACTGTGCTATAGGGGAAAATGATAGTTTGGCCTAGTGCAAAATGCCTCAATAAGTCTCAAGGGCCTTCCTTACTGAAGGAAACCTTCCTCCACTGAAATCTCACTCAGAAATCACCCAAATGATTCTCCACTGCTGCAACCCGCAACACAACACAACCCTCTACAGAAAATACGCTGTAGATGAAAGATGGGGCTTGGCTTGATGTCGAAATGTGGAAATGTAGTGAAATCACTTCTCCTGAGTAGGCACTCAAAGTCCCCCAAGGATGAAGGTGGGATTCCCACTCGGGAACACCCTGTGCTAAACAACACTACAATCTTAAAAAAAACAGTTGAAGAGAGCAAACAAGTCTTAACAGACCATATCAAAATAATAATCCAAAAACATATCCTCTATGGCTGCCATCCCCTTCCTTATATAAGTGGTGAGCTTCCTCACCCTTGGCCCACTCATTAAAGTCACTACTTCCATGCATGGAGTCTCCCTCCAAAACTGCGCTGTCCCACAATGAATGCCACTCCTCCATGACAACGTTGTTTTTTTGGTCAAAGTTGACCCAGTCTAAATGATCCAGCCCCTTTTCACACATAAGGGTGATTTATCAAGCCACTAAAGTGATCTCCATTCACACTAGCAGTGATTTTATTCATAATAAGGATATTTATGGGTCTCCATACCCTCTTATTCAAAAAATTAAGAAGCAAAAACAAAAATTAATATTCCAACTAGCTCATGGCTAATTGGGAATATTACAGTCCTCCCCTCCCAAATGTTGTTTTTCCTCAAGTAACTGTAAAGTTGAGTGCTGCAACTCTTCTCCTCCTTCATTGGTGACACCTCCATGTGATAAGCTCTCCTCATGTACCAAGTGTCTCTCAATCAATCCCTCCATGAAATTCTCCTCGCAAGTACTCATGAGATGCAAACGACTCATCTCATAAGGAAGCAAAACATCCAATGTAGCAATCATGGTTTGCCCAATGTTCTCCCCGAAACATGAAGCATAAGAAACATGGAGAATCTCTCTCCAAAAGGGCACATCCAACACTTGCATCCCCCCTCCAATCATTCCCATAAAAAAAATAAGGACATCATCAATGTATGGGATCAAAACAAAGGATACATAAACTGCCATATGCAATAATGGAGGTGGATCATAGTCCCACATGTGGAACCAATGTAGTATATCCCATGACTGCATCATATAATGATATGGTAAGTGGTTTCCCTATCACTTACTTTCTGCCATGGTCTTCTCACATGTTATGATAATGTGAGTGATGTTTGGTACCTTTGTAGCACACCCTGAATGATATGTCATCTCCCTATATCCTCCTATGGAGTGACCATGCTTAACATTGTTTATGGCCCCAAGTTGGCCATGAATTTTATAAGGAATAATGCTCTCCCTTGGAACAGTAGCCTACACAAGTATGGTAAAGGAATGAAAATACTCATTAAGTAAATCATTATGCATACAAACATGATCCTTACCATATGCTTTGTTCACACAAATGGAGTGTTCCATTGATAGATCCCCTCTCATTACCAATGAGGAAAGATGTGGCTGTGATAACCCCATAAAAGAGTTATGTATCTCCTCCATCTCCACATGGTCCATGCATCTCTTCAATTTCTGATATATCTCCTCTTCAGAGCCTTCCCAAGTATATCCCTCCATGATAGTATGGTATGCCCTCATGGAATAAGTGTGGCTGAAGAGAAAATATTCATGTGCTACTTGTAGCAACTTATCCTTGAGATTGGATGCTCTAGATAAGAAGATCATACTATGATAGTAGATGACCTCATCTCTTACTAAATATACCTCCTCTAGTAGCTGGTCATCAAGTATCATGCAAGTAAAAAGATCATTGGAATAATCCACTAACAACTGGGATTCCCAATATGGATCTATACTCCATAGTGACAACACTGATGATTTGTCATGTAGAACATCTGTCATGTGGCTGCCCTTATCTTTGATATCTCCCATGCCAAAGTCACATACTTGGATGCTACAATCCTCCCTCTGCTACTCCTCTTGTAGCTTCCCATGCTCAAGTAAAGGTTGAAGCTTTTGGAGGTTAGTCTTCCATGGGAAGCTATCACCTATCCAAGGTTTCCTGAGTTTGTCCAAATCATGCATGAGTGGCCACCATCCTCTACCATATGTGGAAGATCTCTCCCCAAGTGAGAACATCTTCTGAGCCTCCAAAGTCAAGGATTAGTCTCCTTGCACCATGATAGTGCCATCCTCCATCCCTGTAGCATCATCTCTTAGTGCAAGATGTGGTGTGAGAGTGGGTAATGATGATAGTGGGAGAATTTCTCCCTACTCCTTGAGTCTACCCAAGATTCTCTGCATTATACCATGACTTCCCAATGTTCCCACTCCTCCTGGATCTATGAGTGGTGCCACATGTTGTGAGAAATATCTCACCATCTCCTGATCAGGTGGCCTCCTAGGTGGTTTTCCACCAAACAATAATGTCTCATGGGCCAAATTCATATGTATAATATATGGGATTGTCATGTCCTTGATTCCATTGCACAAATCTAACTATGTTTTCTATGTAGAAGCTGTCTGATTTTGATTGGAATCTCAAGCCCTCAAGGTCAAGTACTTGGGTACTCCTCTTAATAATGCAAGGTCCCCTCCAATTGGAGAAAATTCTGCATTCCCACCTCTTAGTGATGGTGGATCCTCTCCTGATATCCCAGCGCTGTGACCTCCTTCTGGTTCTTCTTCTTCTTCCTCCTCATCATTTGAAAATACCTCTATATAGTGTGCCTTTCCTATTGCACATCTATGTCCAGGTGCCCATGATTCTTGACATGTGAAGAAAAGATTCCTTCTCCTCAAATCTCTTCAGACATAATCACTAAGAGGTACTTTGTTTTAGCTCTCCTTTGAAAGAGGAGCCTTCTCATCTTTTCCCTTAGATGGAAAAGTGGGCTTTTGCTGAAATGTTGCCTTTGCTTTTGGCAAGGCATCTTGTATATCTCTAGCCCTTTCAATGGCATCTTGAATGGTAGTGGGTTTGGTAGATTTAACCAACCCATGTAGAGGTTCTTCTAGCCCATCAATAAACATATAGACCCTCCTTGCTATAGATAAATCATGAACCATAACAGAAATTTTAGAAATTCAAAAATATAAGTTTCTGGACTACCTAATTGTTTGAGCTTAGCTAGCCCCATGAAAGGTGCCTCTGGATCTCTTCGATCAAACCTCTCCACCAACCTCCTTGTGAACTCTGAATATGCAGTCACATTGGCATGACCCAATGTAGAAAGACCACGAAACCACCAATCATGTGCTTCACCCTGAAGGTGCAGCACTGCTATTTTGATGGCCTCCATCTCCGATAATTGGTTCAGCTAGAAGTAGATGTCTAGCTTCTCTACCCATGATTTTCCAATGCATTTTGATGACCCATCAAAGTTGGGTAAGAAAAATCTGCCCATAGTCTGGTGTAGATCATGATTCTGTTTAAATCCTCCATCTCTATTATGATGTCGAGTTCTCTTAATGTCCTTGATCTGAAAAAATTCTTGAAAACTCAAATTATCCTTGAATCTCTGAGATTGAGACTCATATTCCAAAAAATAGTCTTCAAGAGTTTCTTGTTCTTTAAACCCTCCATTTCCCATTGCTAAGAATGTAGGCATTGTAGAGCGTTGGGAAATATGTTGCTTCACTGTTTGATCACTCCAGTGATGAGAAATTTCGGAGCCTTCACCATGTAGAAACCCTTTAGGGGATTCTTTGTGTCTATCCATCCTCATCTCCTTTATTTCTTTTGCAATGCCTTGCCTAGTTCGGAGAATAAGCTTAGGGAAATCCTTCTCCTCATCTTCTTCTGATAAAGAGCTTTTACCCTTGTCTTCTCTATCATCTATATAATATTACTTTTGGTTTCTTCTGAGATACCTCTTCTCTCTATCTGTGAGAGGATCTCCTTCTTCTGATGACATATTGGCTTAAGATGCACAGGCTAAGCCAAGGTTATGCTCTGATACCACTGTAATATTCCAAAATGGGAAAGGAAACAATATAAGACATAACAATGGAAAGTAGCAGTGAAGATCAATGCATAAACATGAGAGACCAATATGGAGCTTGTTTTATAATCATAATAGAAGCAAACATGTACAAAATAATGGGGCCCAAATCATACAACAAGAACCATAAGCCTCCAATAGATAAATCCCCTCAAGAATGAGGTGCTGCTACTATACCAAATGAGAGTTTACGTTTGAAAACTCCTGTAATTTATTATGTAATCTCTTTTCCATGATCAATAAAGTTATGTGTCTAAGGACACTTCTGAATCTACATGTGGTATCAGAGCTACGGTAATGCTGGGAGGAGGATTTCAGCTCTACTAGTTATTGGAAAACTCCATTTAAATTGACCAGCAAATGTTTGGTATGCAATCTATTAAATTTTTTTGAGAAAAGAAATTTAATTGTGATTTATTTCTAGAATTTTTTTAATCTGAATATGCGCCCTTTTCAAAGATTGAATCAAATTCATGTATTAATGTTTCTGCACTTATGTAAAAGAAGAAATTGAGTTTTAAGAGCTTTAATACGCTGAAAAATCCATCCATGATATTGTAATTGATGTTCTGGTTGTCTGATGTTTTCTGTTACTAAGAAAACATCCACAATATCACATCACTAGATCTGGTTTAGCTTGTAGCAAATGATTGGGACAAAGAAATCCTTGGTGGGAATCTTTTAGAAGTTACATGCGCTTGACAAGAAGTTGAGCTTCTTGACAAAAGGCCTGCCTTTGAACTCCCAGAAAAATCTTGAGATGAATTTCTAAGCAAAGTTTTTGACAAATTCAATGGTGGTTCATGGGGATTTGAGTTGCATCTCATTTCATGGAGGAACCAGCGAACCGTATTTGACGAGTTTTCTTTGTCTTCAAAAGAGTTGGGCATTTTTTCTTTGTCTTCAAAAGCTTGCATTTTATCTGAAGTCGCAGTATTGATCAGTTCTTCCATGGCAACCAGAGTCTGCGAGGTTTGACAATGTAAATATAGGAACTGTTCTATAGCTGTATCAAGGTCTTTCGGATCTGCTTCAGAACACAATTCTGCAAATTTTTTCATTATTTTCACCAGAGTCCCCATTACAGATGCTTCCTATTGCGTAATCGATGCTACAACAACAACTGCATCACGTCTTTGCAAAGCTTCCTTTCCCATGGTGCCAAGCTTTCTAGGAAGAGATTTCGGAACAACGTTTCCATAAGCAACATGACTAGTGTTGACAGCAACATCTGGCGATGAAATGGATGACGTGTTCGATGGAAACCGTGAAGCAAGCAGTTCGGTTGAACTACTTCTCCAACGTTGGAACAAAATGTCTGGAAACCCAACGGTGGATGCGTTCGAATCTGCGTGGTAATTTATAAAGGTATGTTAATATGGTCAGAACATAATGTTTGTCGGTGTTTTGGTTTTTAAATCAAAGTCGAAATATATAAGTGAATTGTGGGGCAATCAACATTATTAAATGCGATATTATAAAAGCCATATAATGTTATCGACTATTGCTGTTTTATATGAAAATATGGGACAAAGAAGTTGTAAATGGACATATTAAAAGGTTACAAGATGAGGATATTTAGTCAAATGTCCTGGACATTGTTGGCCCAAATGTGAACACAAAATTCATCACATGCCCTCCAGATCCTGCTACTAAATTTGGTATAAGACAGCCATTTTTGGTGATTATTTTCAAGAATCTGAATAAATATTTCACATTTGAGATTCAAATCCTAGATGACAAGAGTGATCTTCACCGATTTAGAGCTTCCAACTATCAAGCTATAAACCGTGTGAAACCATACATCTGTACGATGCCTTTGAGGTTGAATGAGGGATGGAACCAGATTCAGTTCAACCTTACTGATTTTACAAGGCGTTCATATGAGAAAAATTATGTTGAAATACTTCGGGTCCAGGTTCACGCCAATTTTCGAACTTTTCTGATCGACTTTATTTAGAAGAGGAGCTTCCCCCAAAATTCAAACTTTATTTTCCTATACACAAGTCGTGAGATTGAGTTTATGTTTCTTGGTGTAGCAGTGAAAGTGGGGGCCGAGGTAGATGAAAGGCCAATACATGTTTTTAAAAAGTGACTTCATACATGTTTTTAAATCAATTTGAAAAAGGGGAGTATGTAAAGGTGGACTATAAAGGCTCTTTAAATATTGATTGGGGAGAGATAGGGAGTGGCAAAAAATATTTTTGTGAAGGGAGTCATAAGGGTGAAGATTGTCATTGATTTTGTAATAAGAGTGATGCTTTTGTTGGGAGAAATAAGGTGTGTTTTTTTAATAAAGTGAATTTTAAAGGAGAGATGAGATGATTTATTTTTTGTAATTTGCAGTGATAAGATGATTTATTTTTTGTAAATTTGGAGTGATAAGGGAAAGCCTTTATTGTAATTCAAAGTATTGTTTTAATTTGAGAGAGATCGTGTCACTATCCATTTAGATTTTGAAGGCGAGTTGTTTCAAAGGGTTGCCAGCTTGGAATTATCATTGTTTCAGATGATGTACTCCAATGATTAATAAAGACATATTATTTTTTGGTGTTGATGTGTCCTAGATCCGCCCGAAATTGAATAAGGGGATCTTAGGTACACCATGTGTGTTTGTGATGGCGCATGTTTTTATGGCTTCATGTTGTTGTTTTTTATTTGTGTCTAGTTTTGACACATCAATAATTTCATTTACTATCGCATACATAAAGTTCAATATCAGCAAGCACAACAAAATAGCTGCAAGATCAACACATGCATTTATGCCACTACACCATATAATCAAAGGTTGTCTACATCAGCATTCTACATCAACAATCAAATTCACTTAGTTAAGTTAATGCATTTCAAAGCAAAATCTACATCAACGTTCTTGCAAATCCATTTCAGAACTTGTAATCAAATTCATTGTTTTAAGTGAATCATTAAAAATTCATTGTTAATGAATTTTTAAGAGGACAAGGGAATTCATTGTTTTAAAGTGAATCATTAAAATCATTGTAAGCTTTCTTGGGTGCATTGTCGACAGTGTTCGACACCCTTCCTTTACGCAAAATCAAGTGAGTGCATGAGTTTTTAAATCAAACAAGCAACAAGTTCACATCTCCTACAAGCGAGCGTGATTATTCATTCAAGCAATCTGCGTCAAGACAGTACAAAGATCAAACCATCAAGCAAGCCAGAGTGAAGCAACCATTAAAGCAACCAAAAAAGTTAAAACAATCTGAGATCGACATCAAGCGAGCGTGGATATTCATTCAAGTGAGCGTGAATTCATCAAGTAAGTCAAGTGAGCGCTTAAACAAACGCGATCGTCATCGAGCGAGCGTGAATTCCAGAGTTTAAGCAAGAAAATTCTACAATTCTTGCAAGTGTTCCAAGCAATCGCAATAAGAAACCAATCAAGCGAGCGTGCCATTCAAGCCACATTCAAGCAAGCCTGTCATTCAAGTGAAACAATTCAAAACACGACATCTCCGACAAGAGAACCTGATTTCAAGTGAGCGAGTTCAGATGGCGCAACATATTCAGTTGTTAAAAATTCTTCACAGTTTGATCATCTCCAGTGATGAAGACATGGTGAACGTCAGCAAAGAAACTCTTGCTGATCTTTCACAACATCTACAACAAACACATGAAACCATTGAGTTTCTTCAACTCGAGTCGCAACTTCAAAAGATTTAATTTCAAGAAAAGCGTGATACTTTCAAGTCTTTGAACCATCTAGATGATAAGTCATTTATCCCAACAGTTTCAAGTGTCGAAGTTGTTCCAGTTCCAATTTCTTCCAAGCCCATCATCAAGCCATGGGAAGAAATTCACAATAACAAGAATCAACGAGGCTTAGGATATTTCAACAATGACACCAACCTGCATATCCCAGATTATTCCAAGACAATTAAGTTCGTCAATGCAATATTTCTTGCACAAATCACCTCAGCAAGTTTTGAGAAAGTTGCAGACAACCAGCAATGCACGCAACCCAAAGTTGCAGAAAAAAAAAATTGTACGCAACCTGAAGTTGAAGTCCAACCGAGATGTTGTCATTGTCAAAGAACTGATCATATGGAAGATTAGTGTTTTGATCTCCATCCTTGTCTCCATTGTGGCAAGCCTAATCATTCCTCAGAGAAATGTCGCAACCAACAACAAACATCAGCCAGACTGCAGATACATTATGAATGGATCGACCCTTGGAAATGGTCATCCATAGTCAAACGATTGTCTTAGTTCTACAATCGAATCCAATCACACATAGTGCAGCCAACAGTGAAAAGATGATGGTACTCCCATGCAGTTGAACGGGGGAGTACACCAATGTAAAACTCCTACACCTAAAGGGGGGGAGTTCAGGAATACTTTCCATGAGAAGTGTCTCTCCTTTCAGCTAACAAAGGGGGGAAAATGTCAATGAAATTGAAAATGGTTGTCAGACTGAAAGTCTCGACAAAACTAGCAAAAGCAGCTAGTGGGCATCTTCAACAGCCGGTGGGCATCAAAAATTTGCCAGTGGGCATAAAAAATTTGCCAGTCGGCAGTCGATAGCAAAGAAGCAGTGAACATTTTTCAACACAGCAAAAGCAACAGTGAGTTGTTTTTGAAATCATCAGCCAGTGGGCTTTGAACAAATTTTGATGCTGATTTCATGCAAAGGACAGATGTATCCTTTTGCAACTTGGCACTTGATGGAGTTGTCAAGCAACATTGAGAGGTGAATCAGACATACAGCTGACTCATGGTCTCTTGAGATTGAAGATTTTTTTAGCATCAACTTGAGAACTTGGAAGATGGTTCCTCGTTCTTCTTTTGGATTTATCCTTGAAGGGGGGAATGTTAGCCTCTTTCATAAAGTAGGATAAATATATTTATTAAATTAGAATATTTAATAAATATTAGAGATAGTTAGAAATAGTATTTTGTTAGTAAAAATAAGACTCTAGAATAGAGTCGTTTCCTAAGCTCTAAAATAGGAATAAAGTTAGTAGAATGGTTAGAAGGTCATTTATTGTAAATGGACACTTGTTGATTTTCCAAGTGATCCATAACTAGATTAAGTTAGAACATAGAGCTTATAAATAGGTTAGTTTCCTAATTTCATTTAGTAATGTGAGAGTGCGAGTTTACTTTTGAAAACTCCTGTAATTTATTATGTAATTTCTTTTCCATGATCAATAAATTTATGTGTCTGAGGACACTTCTAAATCTACACCAAAATGCCGGGAGACTGCTACATCACAGTCATAAGAGCACTGCTACAACAAATGAACATACAAAAGATGAAATGGATGATATATACCTCGAGAGATAATGTACAATGAGATCAAGGCTCTATACAACCTCCAACAAAGAACCCAATAGGGTTTTCAGTAAAACACCAATATATAAGAAATGAACCCAAGCCCTAGGGCTGAATATTCACTACTACTACATAGCTGGAAATATGTGGCCGATCTAATATAGAAAAAAATTTAGCCTCCTCCAATAGACTCTCCAGATGAAAGGCTGATCCCTTCACTGGAAAACCTTCTCCCCAAATGGTGTATTCAAACCAACCCTGCAACTCCTCCCTAAAATAACACAGTCCAAGACTGAAACTACACTGTAGGGGAAAATGATAGTGTGGCCTGGTGCCAAATGCTGAAATAAGGCTCAAGGGCCTTCCTTACTAGCCTCCCAATGGAAGGAAACCTTTCTCCACTGAAATCTAGCTCTGAAATCACCCAAATGTATTCTCCACTTCTGCAACCTACAACACAACACAACCCTCTGCAGAAACTGCGCTGTAGATGAAAGATGGAGCTTGGCCTGATGCAAGAATGTGGAAATGTAGTGCAATCACTTCTCCTGAGTAGGCACTCTAAGTCCCCGAGGATGAAGATGTGATTCCCGCTCGGGAACACCCTGTGCTAAAAAACACTGCAATCTTAGCTAAACATCTGAAGAGAACAAACAAGTCTTAAAAAACAATATCAAAATAATAATCCAAAAACGTGTCCTCTATGGCTGTCATCCCCTTCCTTATATAAGTGGTGAGATTCCTCACCCTTGGCCCCACTCATTAAAGCCACTACTTCCATGCATGGAGTCTTCCTCCAAAACTACGCTGACCCGCAATGAATGCCACTCCTCCATGACAACACTATTGATTTGGTCAAAGTTGACCCAGTTTACATGCTCCAACCCCATTTCACACATAAGGGTGCTTTATCAAGCCACTAACGTGATCTCCATTCACATTAGCAGTGATTTTATTCCTACTAAGGAGATTTATGAGTCTCAATACCCTCTTATTCAACAAATTAAGAAGCAAAAATAAAAATTAATATTCCAACTAGCTCATGGCTAATTTGGAATATTACACATAGGAAGAGAGATCAAATAGAGGAGTTGAAGTTTCCATCAACGAGTCTTCCATGCTTAGTAGCAATGATTTAATGGTGTTTCTATTAATTCCAAAGTGGGAGATTGTTAACAAAATATTATCATTGATGTCAAAGGAGGAGTCATTGATAACAAGGAGATTGTTGGGAGAAGTGTTCTCATTCATTTGTTGGAAAAGTGTTGTAATTGATGTCATTGAGTGTCTAAAAAATTAATAAAATTAGAAATATTTATTATTTTATTCATTATTTAACTAAAAATATTAATAATATTAGAAACTCTTTCCTTGCTAAATTAAATCTAATATTATTATGTCCCATTTACTATTTTATTATTTAATTTCTTAATTGTTAGGAGATTACTGTTGCATCCATACTATAAGTATGTGATTTGTTGATATTTATATATACCTTTTTCCTCATGATGAAACTCAGTAGGGGTTCGAAACACGTCGATCCTAAAAATTGATGTGATTTATCTTGTAAGAGTTTTTCTTTAATAATGAATCACATAACTCTCCATTTTGAGAGGAGTCATTGATGTCAAGAAGATTGTTGGGAAAAGAGTTTCCATCATTTTTTGGGAAAAGTGTTAACAATGATGTCAAAGCAGGATTCATTGATGTCAAGGAGTATCAAGCTCAGGGGGAACCCTTTGGAGAGTGAAAATTGGTTATCATTGATGTAAAAGAGACATTGATATGTGTTTGATATTGCAGAAGTTTGCAGAGGCTTGTAGTGGTTGTAGATTACTATTCTAATGGCCCATATTTTAAAGAATTGTTGTTGAAATGGATCATCTCAAATAATCATGGAAAGTGCATAGTTGGATATCCCTCTAAGAGACCTTTCCAATGGTATATGAAAATTATAAAATATCCCATAGATCAAGGAGAAAAGGCAATATGAATAAAGGCATAGCTTAGAAAGTATTGGGTTTAAATTCATCCATACCCTCAGACTAGCATGGGATGTAGTTCAGGTAGAAATAGAAAGTGTGCAAGGAAAAAATCTTGGACCCACAAACCCCCAAGTTGAAATGGGATTCAATTTCGACGAATATTGAAATTGTGTAAGGAAAACCTCCCAGACCCCTAAACCCCCACAATGGAATGAGACCCATTTCAATTTCATTTGATGATTTGGGCATGTCAAGTTGTTTGGGGGTGCAGGTGTAGAAGAGTCCCCAATCTAGACCTGTGGTCATAATTTTGTGAATTGCTAATGTTCCAATATAAACTAGGCGTTTGACCTCAAAAAATTTTTAAGAAAAAAAAGTGATTTTCACCCAGACCCAAACCTATTCCCTCCTTACAGATTTGATCACATGGAAGAGTGATGTGGCGTATAGGTGGTGTTAGCCACCTGTAAAATTTGATTATACCAAAGGTGGCTAAATTTGTTTTGAGCCTTCAAGGACCAATTTTTCCGTATTAAAAACTGTTGGCTCTTGAAGACTCTTAAAGGCCTCATGCCTATGTCCAGTTTCCCACACTGCTTTTTTTCATCCTAAAAACCTCTGAAATCCTACAAAAATCCAAAGTCAAATACTGCTGCAAAAATCCCTTTCCCCTTCCTTCTCCTCAAAACTAACCTCCTCTTCTAGCCCTCCATTCCCCATGAAAATCCCTCATTTCCATGTTTCTCCTATTTTCCCCTCATCAAAATTCACTTTATAAGGTTAAAAACCCACTTTTTAACCTTACCGCAGCCTTCATTTCCTTTGAAAAAACCATAGAAAGCACATATTTTCTATGTTCTGGGCTTAAGCCCCCGTGGGCCAAGCCTCTAACCCTTTTTTGTCCACGCGCCCGAGCGCCAGAACCAACTGCTAAACCTCGCGGGCGCTTATCCTCTCCAATAATATTTCTCCGCCCAAAACATTAAAAACCTTTGTTATTCGTGTTTTTTGGGTTTTAATTTATTTCCAAATTTTTTCGCCGTGTAAATGGTGGAGCAACCTCAACCATTGATCTGCTTAGCAGATCGGACGGTGCGGACCCCGACTTACCATGTGGTCCCCGCCTCCCGTGCGCTGTTTGCCCAAAACCGGCTGTATATTTCGCACCGCCTTTGGGTGGAGGGTGGTTTTCTCCCAATCGGCAGCAATTCCATACGCTTGCCGCCACGCGTCCCTTGTACGATTTGAAAACCGCCGTGCAACCGTCGCCCACCGCGCGTTATAGTCCGGACTAGGATGCCCAACGAAATCGATCTCCGCCGTTCGATCTGGGCCCACTCATCCAACGATTGTCGATCACAGAAAGTGTCTGATGGATAACCAAAGTGCCCACGCGATAACCAGGCCATCGTACAGCGGAAATTGCGTCTCCACCGTCGATCTGATCTGCAGATCGACGGTCCAAAATCCATCACCCAGATTCCCTCCGTTTGACTTTCAACATCCCCTGATTCCATCTTGACCGTCCAAATCGATCCAGATCAACGGCGCAGTTTCACTGCGGGGGTATGCCCCCAAAATTTTTCCTCCATACACCCGGAGCCCTCGCAATCATCCCCGACCGTCGATCTCGGCGCGAATCGACGGCTCTGATCTAATCCTCCTTCCCCCATGCTTTTTCAACCATTCTGAGATTAAATCCCGACCGTTGGATGATGCCATCCAATGGCCCTACTTCCTCCGCACATCCTCCGATGCAGATTGACCAATAAAAGCAGGATTTTATAACGTTTTTTTTGTATTTTGCAGGTTTTCGAAGGTTTTCACTATGAACGAAGAAAATTCGAAAGAAGAGGGTGACGACTCTCTTGCTCTCGATTTACCAAAGGAAATCGACCACCGGGTTTAAAATTTCACATTCATCAATGTTTCATGAACCATTGATGAATTACAGACCCTGTGCAGCCCTGCGCAACAGAAAGAAAACATGGATTGAGCGCAGAAAAATAGTATCAACGCTGAAGACCAGGATGAACCAGAACAGAGAGTTAATGGACATATTAGCGGGGATTACGGCTAAGACAGTTATCAAAAGCCTAATCCCCAATCTAAAACATAGTTTAAAGCAAAACCTAAAGTGTTTTATCAGACAAGAAACCTCCATCGCCACATATGAGGTTAATCAATTTCTCCCAGCTACCATAACGCCACCTGTTCCTCAAAGTATTCAATCAGGAACATAATTTATTGGTCGGGATCAGATATTTTGCCTCGACGCAGCCGAAGAGTTACTTCTGCCAAGGATTTAATGAAAGAATGTCTGTAGAGTAACCCCAGCATCACACAGAGCCTCAAACGTCAACAAAATCTCCCACCGAGCTTAATTCATAAGTATAAACCAATTAATACAGTAAATCACCCGTACAGTTTCTTCATTGAGCCTCCCAAGGGCCAAGAAAACATTAACTCTGTATTAATTGTATTCGAGATCTTTTATTAGATCTCACCTCCTCATCCTTCTATAAATACTTCAGTAGAAGATGACTGAGGGGTTGGTTGTTGATGTAATTGCTGAAGCATTGTAATGTAATTGAGCCGAAGATCCCTGATTGTAAATAGTGATTCATTGGCTCTTGGAGCTCTGCTTGTAACAGATAAGTTAGGTTATGAAAGAAAGATGAATTAAAACAATGGACTTGAAGATTGTAATTGGTTTGGAGCATCAATACAAGCTAATTTATGGGATCCTGGTCTATGTTGACGGTGATGTTATTCTCATTGTAACTTGTTATTTTATTCCTGTTTTCATTATGTTTCATTTTCTACTGTAAAGAACAGTTTGAACAGGGTTAGGACCTACTGCATATCAATAACCTTCTCTGGTTGAGAAATCTTTATTTAAATGTTTTCTTCTAATTGTGTTATTTGAAAATGATTTAATTCAGTTTAAGCATAGGAATGTTGGCGTTCTCTCATCTTATTGTCTTAGCTGAATGTTATTTTTGAATGTTACTTTCAGTATATGTTGTGTGAAGATGAACTGAGGAAGATATGGTGAGCCCTGGTCCCAGTCTTGTTTGCATAGCTGTTTTATTGTTTCCCTTAGAATGTGTCAAAAGCTGGATAGTTTCAAAGTACTTACCAGATCTTAGGCCATTCTGTGTTATCTCTGTGATTGTCTTGGAAGTAACCAAGTAAAGAAGAGCTAGGAGAGGATTTGTGGTGAGCCCGGCCCGCTAGTTTCTACTCCAAAGGTTGCCTTCAAGTTTCCCTTCATTTTTTACATGTTTGCTATTGGAAGTGTATCAAAGGCTGGATAGTTTCAAAGCACTTACCAGATCCTAGTTTGATTTCATGTTTTTCTTAAGTGCCTGGTCAAAGGCTGGCTAGTTTCAAAGTACTTACCAGATCCTGGGCTGCTCTTTGTTCTGCATCTGTTCATTTCCCCTTCTTGATGTATCATTCCATTCCATAAATCAAACCTTAAAGAGATCCTTAGGTATAGATGACTTTCCCCATAGACCACTCTTAAACCTGATTGTTTCACTTAAATCCTCTTATGACTCCATAGCCCAATGGACTAAAAACCTGCCTACATTTTTCATCTTGATCAAAACTTACTCTTTTGATTGCAACTTCTCACCTTTGAACCTTTTTACCTTTGGGACTTTTCACCTCTAACAGAATCATGTTCAACCATCCAAAAACAAACAAACCCTTGGACTTCATAACTAGCCTAATATCATTATTCCAACTTCAAAGACAATTCCATCTTTGCACTACTGAGAGATCCCTCTTCGGATTCAGGAGGGCTAGATCCTAGAATCCCAAAGTTGTTTGAAACGATGTTGTTTCTGTAATTGGACTCTGCCAATCTTGCTAATAAATTACAGATTCCCAACATTTCTGGCGACTCCGCTGGGGACTTGAGTTGAGTTTTCATCTCATTTTCCCTTGATTTTCACACAAAAATTTGAGAGTAAAAAGCAACCTTTTCAAGCACTACCAAGGAACGGTAATCATGATGAAACTTGTTTGAATCAGTGACAATCTAGGTCGACCCTAGGATTCTGATAAGGCTTTATCTAACCTTGAAAAATCAGCTAGCTCAGCCATAAGAGTAGGCTGCCTTTGTCTCACAACCGTAGCTAAGTTTTGAAGCAAAGTTAGGACATTCTTAGAAACCACACAAATAAAAATAACTTAGAAAATACCAAAAACATTTCAGATTGGTAGTAAATCACTTGCTCTTACTTTTCACTTACCTTTTGTTGTGTTTTACCTCATACTCTTAGACAGAGTCTGGAAAGGGCCAGGTAGCCTCCGGATCTCATCTTCTTTTAGAGGTGACATATCTGGTGAATTCCCTCCCAGTCAATCTCTGGTTAGAGTTTGTTGTGTTTCGGGATATCCTTGAAAAAGGATGTTTCACAAGCACTGTGGTGGATAGTGTATCTCTTTGAAAACACTCTAAATTTTCCACTTGGCGACTCCATAATCCTGAACAGACCTTAAGACTCCACTGGGAAGAACCCTTATCATTTTAATATCTTTCAAACTCAGTTAGAGGGCTGTAGGATTAAAATTGTGAAAACAGACTAGTTGACCTCTCAAAGATTGTCATATTTGGTTAAGATTTTCTTATTATTTGGGTTTAAAAACACAGCATAGTGGCTCCTAGAAAGATTCACACTAGAGCCCATCCTGACCCTGATCCACCTGAGATAGTTGATAACCCAAAAAGAATCCTTAGGAAGTCTCCTAAGATAGAATCTTCAACTGTTTTCAGATCACCCCTAAAAGCTAATTCGGTCCCTGAAAATCTTTCAGCTCTACAACGATCACAAGCTGACCTATTAAATCCATTTAGAACTAGGTCCCTTGATGATTTGGATCAGTTAGATTCTGAGTCTTCACATTCATCTTCTGAAACAAGTGAACATCTTGGGAGTAGAGAAACAACACCTCCTAATTTACATTTTCTTTATAATCTAGGTGTCTCTCATCCAAGATCAGCTCAGCAATCTACTGTAGTCCCATCCACTTCTTGTCATCCTTCATCCACCGCTCAAACCACTTCACTTCAGCCCACACCCCCTCTTGTCAATCCACCTCCACCACATATCATGGCAGCATGGTATGCTCCCTTAGTCCTTCCTGTACCATTAGTCAATCTTCCACAGGACTATCAGTCCAAAATTCCATTATATGATCCTAGCAATGCTACAACAACATCACAACATGTGGACAAGATGAATGACTATTTTGACAGAAATGAAATTGATGATGATTCTGTCAAGCTCAGATTATTTGCTCAGAGTTTAGGGGGAGAAGTAAGAAAATGGTTTAAATCCCTAGCCCCCCACAGTATCAACAATCTCCAAGACTTCCATCAAACATTCTTAAACAAATGGGAAGTGAGGAAGAATCCTCTCCAATTTCTTGCTGACTATAACAATCTTCATAGGAACCCCGGGGAAAGTGTACAAGCCTATTGTACTAGATTTGACAACGTGTATAATGCACTTTCCCCAGAATTAAAACCTCCACAAGGCTCAACCTTAAACAATTTTCCCGAAGGGTTTGACGCTGACATGACCTATTCACTCAGAGAGAGAGATTTTGCAACCCTTGAAGACATGCAAAGAGGTGCTCTTTCTGTGGAAGTCAACCTAATGGAGAAGAGAGCAAGGATGAAAGCTGAAAAGAGAGTATCTTTTAGAGAGGATTCCACACCTACTACCTCAAACTCAAAAATGGAAAGAATGATGGAAGAAATTATGAAGAGAATGAGCATTCTTGAGAGAGCACAAGCAAGTCAAAATCAAACTGCTCCTCAAAATAGAAACCAGAATCAGAATGTAAGAAGAAACCAACCTCCAAACAGACCCAGGGAAGATGATCAATAGATCACTCCTCCCTTTCATCAAAACTATGTGAGTGAGGTTGAGGAAACAGATGAAATAGCAGAGGATGATGTTATCAATATGCTAGGGGTAGAGAATGATGACTTTGAGATTCATTATGATAAGAAACAAGGTCTATACACACCCTATGATGATAAAAGAGATGATGACGAAAATCATTATCAAGACATGGATAATGTCATCATAGAAACTCAAAGAGAATATGACCTTAGAAGCAAAACCAGTCAGCAAACCCCCAACACCAAAACCTCTGACAAATCTTCTCAAAAAACCACCATGACCAAGCCTAAAACAGTCAAACAAAAGGACAGAACAGTGGATGTTATGTCTGGTAAAGGTAAAAAGAAAGACACTCAAAATCTTGAAAAACAGAGTGCAAACCTTAGTAGTACTAACACTTCAGCTAGTACTCCTTTTTCAACCGTTGTGTCAAGTGTAGATAAAACAAATCAGCAAGCTGTTGTTGCTGATAGAGTGGCAGTAAATAGGGTTGAAACCAACACCTTAAAGAATCAAATTCCTTTCAGCCTGGAACAGGAAATCTCAAAGATCAAAATCTCTGTCCCCTTGACTGAGTTAGCTGCCCAACATGTATATAGGTCCAAAATTTTGAAGGCTTTGAACATAGAAGAAAATGAGGATACACTCAATCTTAATGATGACCAACCAGAGCTTATTTTCGGTCCAAAGATTGAAGGTAAGTTTCAAGAGGGACCTGTCCCTCCCTTTTATGTGAGTTTGAACGTTCATGACAAAATTCTACACAACGCTATGCATGACTCAGGCGCTTCTCATAATTTAATGCCAAAAGCTGTAATGGAGAGCCTGGGTCTTGAGATCACCAGAACTTATAAAGATCTTTACTCTTTTGACTCAAGCAGAGTCAAGTGTTTAGGATTGATCAAAGACCTTTGTGTTAACTTAGCCTAGATTCTAGCCAAATGCTTAGTTATGGATGTTGTTGTGGCTGATGTGCCCCTAAAGTATGGAATGCTTTTATCAAGATCTTGGGGGGATAAGTTACATGGGACTATGCAAATGGACATGACCTATGCGACTATCCCTGTTTTCAATCAGACTAGAAGACTTTACAGGGATTCCCACATGCAATACATGGTTACAAGTCAAGACATGCCTCAAAACTCTCCTCTGTATTCTGTAAGTACCGACCTTGATAATTTTATCATGTTTAATGATGAAACACTTACTGAAAAAATCACTTTAACAAGATCAATGGCTGAAACGGAGGAAGAGGAGTGCAACACCGAAGTGTCAAAACAGTTTGTTGCATTTGAAAACATTGGCAAACAAAACACCGGTCTTGATTTACAAGTCATAAACCCATTACTGTCAAACTTTGACAAAAAAGAAAACATTCCTCAACATATTGAAAAACTTGAGGAATCAAATCATACAGAGGACATTCACCAAACTGATAAAACTGAAAATGGTGCAGGTGTCTGGATTACTAACACTGAAAGCAAGCACACAGAATGCATTTCTTGCAAATTAAACTTTCAGTGTTCCAACAACATAGCGGAGTATGAATCCCTGCTCTTGGGCTTACATTTGCTGAAAAAGTTAGGAGCCAAGAAAATAACTGTGTATGGGGATTCTGAGTTAATAATTAGGCAAGTCAATGGGGAGTATAATGCGAATCATCCCAGACTTAGGGCCTATCAGAATGATGTCATGGATCTTTTGAAAACATTCGAGGAGTCCAAACTGAGTTTTGTCCCGAGAAAAAGAAATCTTATGGCCCACAATTTAGCCTCCGCATCTAGGACATGTCTAACGCCATATGAGACCGAAGATTGCTCAACTCAGATAAAATTTAGACCAGCTGTGGCTGATAATAAAAAATATTGGTAGGTGTTTGACGGAGATAAACAAATAGAAGACTTCATGCAATTCAGAAATGAATTTGAACTGCACAGTTCAGATTCAGATTATGATACAGACTGCAGTGAAGAAAATTTTCTTGGTGAAGAAGAACCTTCTCCTGAGCTTGTCAATATTAACCTTCAGACTAGCAAAATTAAAAACAAAACAGAATTGAGTGCAAAATTTGAAACAGAGGAACTAGAAACTCTGCATTCTAAAGATGAAAGTTTGCCAAGTGGTCTAACACCTTTGGAAGAGTTGTTTTATTTTAATGATATGGCCAAAAAACCTAAACTGGAGCCTGTAGAGACTGAAGTGGAGGAGTGCAACATAGGCAGTAAGGAAAAACCGAAAATGATCAAGTTGTCTAAAACTTTGCCAGCTCACATTAAACTCAGATACATAGAGCTGTTCAAAGGATTTTCTGATGTTTTTGCATGGAGTTATGAAGATCTTAAATCCTATGACACTGAAATAATACAACACAAAATCCCTCTTAAAGAAAACCAAAAACCATTCAAACAGAAACTGCGCAGAATAAACCCTGTACAGCTACCTTTGGTTAAGAAGGAAATAATGAAGATGTATGATGCTGGTATTATTGTCCCTATTATATATTATGAATGGGTATCTAATCTGGTGTCTATTAGGAAGAATACTGGAGAAATCAGGCTTTGTATAGACTTTAGAGATTTAAACAAAGCTTCATTGAAAGACAACTACCCTTTACCGAAGATGGATCATATTTTACAAAGGGTGGTGGGGTCTAAAAGAATTTCTTTGCTTGATGGCTATTCAGGGTATAATCAGATCTTAGTTCACCCTCCTGATCAATTAAAGACAACCTTTACTACACCATGGGGCACTTTCATGTATGTGAAAATTCCCTTTGGTCTAATGAATGCTGGAGCAACCTTTCAGAGAGCCATGGACATAGCATTCTCAGAAGAATTGGGCTTCATCATCATCATATACCTTGATGATGTTACTGTGTTTTAAAAAACAGATGAAGAGCACTTAGAACATTTAAGAAAATTTTTCGAGAAATGCAGAAAGTTTGGAATATCCTTAAACCCTAAGAAGACACTATTTGGTCTCCAAGAAGGTAAGCTTCTTGGGCACATTATTTCTGAGGAGGGTATAAAGATAGATCCAAAGAGGATAGAGGCCATATTGCAAATCTCTCATCCTCGAAACATCAAAGAGTTGCAATCTTTCATTGGAAAGATTAACTTTTTGAGAAGGTTCATCCCCAACTTAGCTAAGCTCCTCAGGAATATCACAAATATGTTGAAGAAGG
Organism: Pinus albicaulis; assembly: GCA_034641835.2. Lineage (NCBI taxonomy): Eukaryota > Viridiplantae > Streptophyta > Pinopsida > Pinales > Pinaceae > Pinus > Pinus albicaulis. The sequence continues at coordinate 2,149 of JAXQQM020073929.1, read as the reverse complement.
AGCAAGGGGTAAAATGGACCTTGGAAGCAAAGACATCATTTGAACTGGTGAAACAAGCATTAACCAAAACACCGGTTCTCATAAGTCCTGATTTTTCAAAAGATTTTTATATCTTCTCATTTTCATCAGAACATACCATAGCTGTTGTCCTTTTACAGAAAAATCCACAAGGACAAGAGAAGCCTATTGCATTCTTTAGTAAGGCATTGAGGGATGCCCCTTTGAAGTATAACATTATGGAAAAGAAAGCTTTTGCTTTGGTTAAAGCTTTGAAAGACTTCAGATTATACATCCTTCACTCACACATCATTACCTTTGTTCCAAACTCATTTGTTAAAGACATTCTAACACAGGACCCAGATGGTAAGAGAGGTAAGTGGATTGCTGTGATTCTTGAATATGATTTAGAGATAAAACCCACTAAACTCATCAAAGGCCAAGGTCTAGCTAGATTAATGGCTGAATCAAATTGTGAAGTTCTTGATATTCATATGATTAATGCTTTAGATGATCAAGAGGAAATCTCGACACCCATTGTTGAAAACTATTTCATGAATTCCTCTTGGTATGCTGATATTATTTATGTTTTTCTTAATTTAAATACACCTCCTGGTTTATCAAAAACAAAGGCAAGGTTCTTGAAGCTGAAAGCAGTAAGCTATTGCATTATAGATAGATGTCTTTATTGGAAAAATGCAAGTGGTATATTGCTTAAATGTTTGCCTGAGTTTTATGCAGAGAAGGTTAAGCAGGAATTCCATGAAGGAGAGTGTGGGGGTCATTTGTACTGGAAGTCAACAGCCAACAAAATTTTGAGGGCTGGTTTCTATTGGCCTACTCTTTTTCCTGATATACACAAGATGACCACTACTTGCCATAAATGCCAACTGTTTGAAGGCAAGAGAAAATTGCTACCCCTTCCACTGCATCCAATCATTGTTGAAGCTCCTTTTCAACAGTGGGGACTTGACTTCATAGGAGAAATCCATCCACCATCTTCTGCCCAGCATAGGTGGATTCTTACTGCCACAGAATATTTCACTAAGTGGATAGAAGCCATTCCTTGTAGACAGGCCAATGATTCAGTTATCATCAAATTCATGGAGACTAACATTCTCTCCAGATTTGGCTGTCCTACCAAGATCATCACTGATAATGCAGCAGGATTTGGATCAAAGAAGATCATTGACTTCTGTCATAGATATCAGATATCATTGGGGAATTCCACAACCTATTACCCTCAAGGTAATGGACTTGCAGAATATTCCAACAAAAGCTTAGTGAAAATAATCAAGAAACTGTTGGAGGATAACAAAAAGTCTTGGCACACAAAGCTGGTCCACGCACTTTGGGCTGACAGATTAACTTTGAATAAATCTATTGGTATGTCACCTTTCCAGCTTGTGTATGGTACAGATGCAATTTTTCCAAATAGCCTTGGTGTACCAGTTATGAAGTTGATTCAAGAGTTGCAGACTGAAGAAAATGACATGATCAGAAGAATAAATCAGACCATTCATCTTCAGTAGAGCAGAGAGGAAGTGTATAACAAAGCATTACAGAAACATGACAGCACCAAAAATATTTTTGACAGAAGAACAAAGGCCAGCAATTTCAAGATTGGGGACAAAGTTTTAAAGTGGGACTCAAGGAGAGAAGAAAAGGGAAAACATGGAAAATTTGACAACCTATGGCTTGGCCCTTACTCTATTCATTCAATTGCTGGTAATAATACATTTTTCTTATAGGAACTGGATGGAACATAATTTCTTGGGGGTCCTGTCAATGGCAGGATGCTTAAGCATTACTTCTCTTGATCCATTTTATGTTTTGAAGCCTTTTTATCTTTTTCCATTATGAATATTCCATCCACCATTGCATTCAAAGTTATAAAAAATCAAAAAATAAAAAAAACAAAGAAAAGAAGAAAAGAGGGCAGAAATGAAAACAAGAAAGGCAAAGCCCCATGCCAAAAAGAGAAACAAATCTGAAAGTGTGCAAGCTCAAATGCCACTCCTAAAAAACACACTTCTAGTTAGTCAAACTGTTTAATCTTGACTAATTAGCTTTGAATTTTCTGCTGATAGGATAGTGAATTCGATTTGCCAAACTGTTCAATCTTGGCTTATCAGTAGATAGATTAGGATAG
>JAXQQM020087857.1:0-32246 GCA_034641835.2 Pinus albicaulis | reverse complement strand
TTGTTGGAAAGTAAAGGGAAGGAGGGGGGTGAATGTGATGTTTGGGCGGAATAACTCCAAAACTTTTTATTTTTCCTTCATAAAACCCATACGCTACTTTCCTGAAGGAAACCAACGTATATACGGGGATATCTTTTACTGAACTCGTGTATGCTCAGAGATCTAATTATGCATTCAATTCTTAACTCAGATCATTGTTTTATTCATTCATAAGATATTTCAGAAAACAGTAAACAGGTGCAGAAAGAACAGAATAATCATCACACATAGGCATAACACATGAACACCAGGATTTTTAGGTGGAAACCCAATTCGGGAGAAAACCACCGCTTCCATCGTCTCAGCCTTCAAAATTATATTATTAAGAAAAATTCTTACAACATGTACTGGTGCAGACTCATACCAGCACGCAGGCACCCACCTGTAGAAGGCTACTACCTTCTCTCATTTACCAGCCTCACCTGGAAGGGAGCAACAACCCCCTGCACTCGTTTACCCGCCTCTCTTGGAACGGAGCCACTACCCCCTGATATTCACACCAGCCTCTAAAAGCTTGTTCTTTCAGACTGAAGGCTTCAACCCTCAGATTCACTGCAGACCACGGTTCATCAATTTTCAAACTGGATCAAAACAGCTTCAACACAACCCTTTACTTCTCAACAAACATTCTTTCCCAATGCTTCATACAGAACAGTGAGACCACTGTACCCAGACATCAGAGACAACCCAGACTTCAGAGTAGATATGAAAAAACACATTCACCCTCTAAGAAACCATTGGTTCAGATACCATACGCGCGTTTCATTAAGAGGATCCGCGTTTGTACGCGCTTTCAATGAAGAGAAACCGCGTATACATTTGTACACTTTTCAGAAAAAACCTGACTGCCCATACGCGCTTTTCATTAAGCAGATTCGCGTATACACGCTCTTTTCATTCACTGAACCTGCGTATATATTTGAGAAAGATAGGTTTTACAAAATAGATCAGATCTATGAACTTACCCATATTTCTTCAACAGATTTGCGCCAAGTCTTCTTCACTTCTTTTCAGATCATCCTTGAGATTCTCATTTATAGATCTAGAGATCTTGAACCTTCTTTATGAACATAGGTGCACCATAGACTTCAAATCTATCAATTAAGAACAGAGTTCAACCATGCAGATATACTTCAGAGTTAAGTATTCAATAAAACTCAGACCAGTTGCACCCCGTTTGCACAATGATTTTCTTCTCCTTATATAGGGTTACCCTTCATCAATACCATGAGTCAAAACCACATAACTTCCAATGGTATTCCTGGACGGGATCACATAGGCGAACCATCATTCAATACAATGGGTCATCTATATTGGTTGCCACTGACTTTACAAAATTAGAGAAGCTTTTCCCATCTGTGACTTGTACGTCTTCTAGCGTTGTCACTTTCATCATCTAGGCAAATCATGCCTTGAGACCTATCCTCTTTATGTGTTCTCCTCCATAATGACGTTGCCCACATAATCAGAATTTAGCGCTCATTGTAGATACATCAGGTTACATCATTTAACAGTTCATAGAGACAATACGTTCATCAAGGACAACTTCATCAAAGTAGGTTTCCGTCGTCTCTTGATTTAGTGGGTTGCCATCAAGAACAACACTACGCGTCATGTACATAACAATCTCCTTTGGACTTAATGGATGCGATGGTGTTGGTTTATTAAGCATAATGATATTCTCCCCTTATTCAAACACCATGTCACATGTCACTCTCCCCCTTTGACATCACGGGCAAAGGGCGGACCAAAACCTTATGTAGAAAGAAGTGCTTTGTAGATCTGAAGTGTACTAAAGTTACCATGCTCCCCCTAAGTTCAAGCTTAATCTTCAAACATATTTTACAAAGAAGTACACGACTCTATGACCTTCCTATCACTAAGGACTCATACTTACATCACAGATCCAACCAAGTGGATTTACATATGAGACTCAAGTACCCAACCAAGTGGGTTTACAGACTTGAACAAGTCCTTACATGACTGAATATTACAAATTTACATCATGGGTCTCAACATTCCCTTTTTCAACCAATTACAAAAATGACCTTTTGTAACAAAAACCAACAAGATCTCAAGAAAGAGATTATATTTTAGAATCATCATACTGCCAACAATGTATTATACTCAGCAAGGCTAATGCTCCTCCTGAAACAGTGCATCCAAGTCTCCTTTCTATATGACCAAGGCTCCTCCTTAGCTTGTGCAACCTGAACACTTTCAATCAGCAAGTCATCAAGGCATCTTTACCCAATAATAGAGAATGAAACAGATATATAAGAACTGGAACACTACCAGAGACATCAAACAGCATCAGAGATACCAAACAGCATTGAGAAATGCTGACCCCAATCAAAAATTGTCAGCAACCAACCATATGCGGCTTTCTGTCACTAACTGCGATATATACTGCATTGTCTTTAAAAAGCAGTATCAATTTAATCTTATAATTTAATTGAATCAGTCTTAGAACCAACCTCCAAACTTTGTGCAGAATATTAAACAGCTTCCACAGGTAGGGGTTTGGTAAAAATACCAGCAACTTGTTCTTTGGAGGGAACATACTCCAACTTCACCTTTTGTTCAAGCACTTGTTCACGTAAGAAGTGATACTTGATGGGGATGTGCTTGGTCTTTGAATGCATAACAAGATTATTTGAGATACTGATGGAACTTGTATTATCACACATAATGGAGATAGGAGAAGTACATTTGATTTGAAAATCTTCCAAGGTTTGCATCATCCAAAGAAGTTGAGTGCAACAAGATGTGGCAGCCACATATTCTGCTTCAGCAGTAGATAAGGCAATAGAACTTTGCTTCTTATTGAACCAAGATACCAACCGGGGCCCCATATAGAATGCACCACCACTAGTGCTTTTTCGATCATCAATATTTCCAGCCCAATCTGCATCAGTGTAAGCATGAAGAGTAAGATCAGCATTCCTTGGATACCATAGTCCAGAATCTTGAGTTCCTTGTAGATATTTGAATATTCTTTTGACAGCTTGAAGGTGAGACTCTTTTGGATTAGCTTGGAATCATCCGACAATCCCAACTGCATGCATAGTGTCCGGTCTAGTCCCAGTGAGATAAAGTAGACTTCCTATCATTGATCTGTATTCTGGTTGATTCACCGTGGGAGAATCATCATGAGAACCGAGATTGCATTCGGTTATCATTGGTGTATTTACAGGTTTTCATTCTTCCATGCCATACTTCTTCAAAATTTGCTTAAGATATTTTTCTTGTGATAGGAATATACCATATGTAGTTTGATGCACTTGCAAGCCGAGAAAGAATGTTAGTTCCCCAAGTAAGGACATTTCAAATTCCTACTGCATGACAGAAGCAAATTTCTGACTCATAGATTCTTCATTACTCCCAAAAATGATATCATCAACATAAACCACCACAATCAATAGTTTATTATTTTCAATTTTTGTGTATAAGTTGTTATCAGCAAACCCCTTTGAAAATCCTTGTTGATGAAGATATTTGTCAAGACGATAATACCATGCCCTTGGAGCTTGTTTGAGACCATATAGAGCCTTTTTAAGTCTACAAACAAGATTTTCATCATTTCCCAAAATGAATCCTTCCGGTTGTTCTATATATACTTCTTCTTCTAGATCACCATTTAGAAAAGCAGATTTAACATCCATTTGATAAACTTTGATTTGTTGATAACTTGAAAAAGCAAGAAACATTCTTATGGCTTCAAGTCTAGCTACAGGAGCAAAAGTTTCTTCAAAGTCTATACCTTCTTGTTGAGTATGCCCTTTGCAAACCAGTCTAGCTTTGTTTCTTACAACATCCCCATTCTCATTTAACTTGTTCTTAAAAATCCATTTAGTTCCAATGACATTTTTATCATGTGGTCTTGGTACCAATTCCCAAGTGTCATTCTTTTCAATTTGATCAAGCTCTTCATTCATGGCTTGCTTCCAACATTCATCTTTGCTATCTTGATTGACATTGTGTGGTTCAATTGTGGATAGAAGTGCCAGATGACTAGAAGATCCCACAAGAGTTCTCCTTGTTCGTACACCTGATTCCTTGTCTCCCAAAATTTGAGATTCAGGATGATTCTTTTGAACATATATGGATGGAGCTTTTTCAGATAGATCATCTTCAGGTTCTTCATTGGATCCACTGTCTATATCATTTCTATTTGATGTAGAAGGACATAAGTCACCATCATCTTCTTTTGTTTTTTGTTTTTCTTCTTTAGGAGATGTAGGAGACTCATCAATAACAACATCAATACATTCAACAATCTTTCGAAGCCTTTTATTGTAACATTTGTATGCTTTGCTTGTAGATGAGTAACCAAGAAATATCCCTTCATCTGATCTAGGTTCAAACTTGCCAAGCTTTTCATCATTATTTTTGATAAAGCATTTACTTCCAAAAACTCTAAAATGCTTCATAGAGGGAGAATTACCATACCAGAGTTCATATGGAGTTTTGTCACTATTTACCCGAACATGAGCCTTGTTGAGAATGTTAGCTGCTGTATGTGCTGCTTCACCCCAGAACATGTCAGGAGTTCTAGAATCATCAAGCATAGCTCTAGCCATTTTTTGAATTGTTCTATTCATTCTTTCTGCTACGCCATTTTGTTGTGGAGTGCCTGCTACAGAAAACTGTCTTTTTATGCCATGTTGTTCACAAAATTCAAATAATTCATTTGATGTATATTCTCCTCCTCGATCAGATCTAAGACACTTGATTTTTAGATCTAATTCATTTTCAACCAGCGCTTTGAAGATCTGAAATTTTTCAAATGCTTCATCTTTGTGTTTGATCAACCCAATCCAACACATTCTATAGAAATCATCAATAAATAAGATATAGTATTCTTCACCACGTGGTGAATTTTTCCTCATAGGTCCACATATGTCAGTATGAGCCAGAGGTTCAGAGAGCCTATTTGATGGGCCTTCTTTAGCGATGAATTGTACTCTGATGCGATTTCACAAGTGTAAGATTGCATATGATGCTCTCACAGTAGATTAATATTGGAAGACCTGAATAGCTTTAAATGCCTTGATTTGTTGATTTGAGAGAAGCTTAGATGCCCCAACCTTCTATGCCATAGCCAATTTTCTAAAGATTTACTTAAGTAACATTGATCTTTGCAGTTCTTCAATACATACAGGTTGCTTGGAGTTCTCTTTCCTTTGATAATGGTTTTACCTATATCAAGATCACGTACCACACATTCTTTTGAACTAAAGACAACTTCAGTTCCTTGATCACACATTTGACTTACACTTAACAAGTTATGTCTTAATCCATCCACATACATGACATTATTAGCTTTCACCTTTTCTTTTAGAAAAACAGACCCTTTTCCCTTAATAACAGCAGGTGTATCATTTCCAAAAGTAACATTATTTTCCTTTTCTAAGGCATCATATGCATGAAGTTTGTTTTTGTCACCTGTCATATGTTTTGAGCATCCGCTGTCAATATACCATTGATTTTCTTCACCTTCTGCAAATAAAGCTATGCCACAATTTTCAACCTGTTTTTCCTTCTTTTTCCAAAATTTGGAACTTGAAGGAACATGTTCTTTTGGCTGTATTTTGCTCCTGCATTTAGATTCTTCATGGCCAAAGTTATTGCAATAAGCACATTCAACTTCATTTTGAAGAGGAGAAAAGTTGTTATAGACATTCTTCCTTGGTTCAATATCCATCCTTTTCTTTCTTGCTTCTCTTGTCATGATGGTTTTATATGCAACACATTGAACAACTTTATGACCAAAATTGTGACATGAGAAACATTGTCCATTGAAGTAGAAATTTATGCGATCATAAACTCTTCTATTTGAATTTACCTGTTGGTTGTAGCCCTTTTGAAAATTATCCCTGTTAGTGTTCCTTGTATCATGCTTTACCTGTAAAGTTTCTTTATTCCCTTGCTGAGTGGTTGAATGAAGTAAACCAGTTGTAGCTGCTTTTAGGTAATTTGGAGCTGAGGCCTGAGAAGATTCTCCTGTATATCCAAGACCTGTCTTTATAAGAGGAGACCGTTGTACCTTGATAATTTCATCTATGGTTTCTGAACCTTTAGCAAATCTAAGATTGAGAGTCTTCTCTTTCTCATGATCTTTTCTTATCCTTACGTAATACTTCACACTCTAATTCTCCAATGCGTTTTTCCTTTTCTTCAAGCTGATTTTCAAGAGTCTCTATGATTATGTTCTTTCTTCTAGGCTTATTTTAAGTTGATTGTTTTCTTCAAGAAAATCATTGTCCTCTAGAGCATCCACAAAAGTATCATTAGATTCAAAAGCCATGAGAATTCTAAGATCTTGTTCACATTCTTCCTCACTATCAGATAACCCATCACTGTCTTCATTAGTATAGTAACTTTTCTTAGTGCTAGATCTGTTCTTATTCCTTCTTGCTACTTCTTTCCCTTTAGCAGATGTTTCTTTATAAGGACACTTTGCAGCATAATGACCAACTCTTCCACATTCAAAACATTTTAAAGGAAGCTTACCTCTAAATCGTCCTGTGCCAAGTTGAAGTTTCTTTACAAAATTTGCCTCATCCTCTTCTGAGATATATCCTGATCCTTCTGCCTTTTGTACTTCTTTCCCTTTTGTAGAAGCTCTAAAGACAACCTCTTTGACTTCGGATGATCCTCCTCTTCTCATTTCATATGCAGTTAGTATGCCATGAAGTTGTACCACAGTAAGATTTTGAAGGTCCTATTTTTCTTCAAGAGCAGAAACTTTTGACTCAAATTTTGCTGTTAGTGATCTTAAAATCTTCTAAACAAAAGTAGATTTGGCTATTGTTTCTCCCAGATTTCTCATACGATTTACAACATCATCAATATGTAAGAAGAAACCGACAATATTCTAATCACTATGCATTCTTAAATTTTCATATTCAAATACTACTTCGACTTTTTGAAAATTCAATTTGATCAGGCTTTTGGTTAGAGCATTCACCACCTTGCATTTGATGTGTCATCCTTCTTTGGTTGGATCTGTATGTATGATAGTGGATATTGATACCCTTGTTCAAAAATGGCCCATATATCTGCTCCCATAGACTGAAGATAGGATCTCATCCTTATTTTCCAGAAGATTAAATTGCTTCCATTGAATAGTGGAGGCTTGATAGATGCTGTTCCCTCAAGATTTCTCATCTTGCTTGATCTTCCTTCTAGCGGTTAAGCCTTTTCAGAAGGACCTGCTCTGATACCAATTGTTGAGAAGAATACTGAGAGGGGGGTGAATGGGTATTTAGAATGGAACAATGAAACTTTTGTTTTCATGCAAAGCCGATAAAGCTACTGCAGAAAAACCAACGTATATACGCGGATATCCTTTACTGAACTCGCGTATGCTCAGAGACCTGATTATGCATTCAATTCTTAACTCAGATCATTACTTTATTCATTCATCAGATATTTCAGAAAACAATAAACAGGTGTAGAAAGAACAGAATAATCATCACACATAGGAAACACACATGAACATCAGGAATTTTAGGTGGAAACCCAATTCGGGAGAAAACCACCGTTGTCGTCGTCTCAGCCTTCAAAATTATATTATTAAGAAAACTTTTACAACATGTACTGGTGCAGACTCATACCAGCATGCAGGCACCCACCTGTAGAAGGCTACAACCTTCTCTCGTTTACCAGCCTCTCCTGGAAGGGAGCAACAACCCCCTGCACTCGTTTACCAGCCTCTCCTGGAAGGGAGCCACTACCCCCTGATATTCACACCAGCCTCTACTGGCAGAAAGCTTCTTCTTTCAGACTGAAGGCTTCAACCCTCAGATTCACTGCCGACCACGTTTCATCAATTTTCAAACTGGATCAAAACAACTTCAACACAACCCTTTACTTCTCAACAAACATTCTTGCCCAATGCTTCATACAGAACAGTGAGACCACTGTAACCAGACATCAGAGACAACCCAGACTTCAGAATAGATATGCAAAAACACATTCACCCTTTAAGCAACCATTGGTTCAGATACCATACGCGCCTTTCATTAAGAGGATCCGCGTATGTACGCGCTTTCAATGAAGAGAAACCGCGTATACATTTGTACACTTTTCAGAGAAACCCTGACTGCCCATACGCGCTTTTCATTAAGCAGATTCGCGTATACACGCGCTTTTCATTCACTGAACCTGCGTATATATTTGAGAAAGATAGGTTTTACAAAACAGATCAGATCTATGAACTTACCCAGATTTCTTCAACAGATTTGCGCCAAGTCTTCTTCACTTCTTTTCAGATCATCCTTGAGATTCTCATTTAAAGATCTAGAGATCTTGAACCTTATTTATGAACATAGGTGAAACATAGACTTCAGATGTATAAATGAAGAACAGAGTTCAACCATGTAGATATACTTCAGAGTTAAGTATTCAATAAAACCCAGACCACTTGCACCCCCTTTGCACAATGATTTTCTTCTCCTTATATAGGGTTACCCTTCATCAATACCATGAGTCAAAACCACATAAATTCTAATGGTATTCCTGGACGGGATCACATAGGCGAACCATCATTCAATACAATGGGTCAATACCATGGTAGTTACCCCTGGTTTTACAAATTTAGAGCGCTTTTTCCCATACGCGACTTGGAACGTTATTTCCCGCGTGCATACGCTACTTCGTCTAGACAAATCCACGTATGCCTTGAGACATACTCTTTTTATCATGTTCTGGCACATACTGACATTCCTTCCATCATTACCTTCTGTACTCATTGTAGATACATCAGATTTACATCTTTTAACAAGTTCATCAAGACACATTCCATCGGGGACAACTTCATCATAGGTTTCCATCATCTTAATTTAGTGGGTTGCCATCAATGACAACACTGCATCATATTACTGACGGTCGGTTGTTCTCTAAATTTGAAATTTTGTATGGTCCCTTCCATAAGTTCTCAAATTTAGCATGTTTCCCTTTCTCTTCGTTTCAAGCATCTCAACAGAGGAAAACATCATCAATTTTGAAATCACTTTATTTTATCTTGTGGTCATATAAATTCTTTATCCTCTCTTCAATATTTGAGGTATTTTGAAAGATCTCATCCCTGGTTGCTGAATATGGATCATCTGACTGATCCAATGCTGCACATCATTCACTTCATCACCTTCTTCCTATAATACTTTCATAACTGGGACAACATGTGATGAGGGAAAACCATGTCAACTCCATATACCAAATGAAAATGAGACATACCTATTGACTTATTACTACTCACCCTGTCTACCCGCAAAGCATTAACAAGCTTATTATGCCAGTTCTTCTTGTTCTCCTCCAACATCTTCTTTATAATGTTGAGTAAATATTTTATTGAAGATTACATCAATCCATTACCTTGCAGATAATATGTGGTTGAGTGACCCAATTTTATGTTGTATTTCTTGAAAAACTCAACCATTTTCTTAGACTTTAATGCAACCACATTATCTCTAATTATTTGAGGGGACAACCAAAATGAGACAAAATATTAGTCCCCAAAAACTGGATAATGACTAAATATGCAGCTTGCCTTGTTGGGATCACTTTGATCCATTTGGTGAAGTAGTCGGTAGCTGTCAAGATCCACTTTTATTGGTTAGAAGATGTTGGGTTTATTTATCTAATTAAATCAAGGCCCCACTGCTGAAATGGCGCTTGCACAAATATAGGATGCAAAGGGAGCAAGAGAAACTTCCTCTTACCTTGAAATATCTAACATTCATGATGACTCATCACAGTTTTATACAAATATGCAAAGAGAGTAGGCGAATAATAACCATCCCTCAACAGCTTAATTTCCATATTTTTCCAAAACAAATAGCCTCCACAATATCCCTTGTGGAAATCAGTCATTACCTCCTTGGCTTCATTTCCACCAAACAATTTAGTAAGACACCTCCCAACTCTTTCCAATATAAATCATTGTCCAAAAGGTAGTACTTGGAAGTTTTTAACTTTAATGATCTACCTTTACATTTAGACATGTCTCGAGGAGGATTAATATATTTAAGAACACAAAGGATGTTTCCATAGCAAGGAGATGAGAGAAAAATTTCTGATACCTACATGACTGAGCCATCATCTTCTTCTTCAGACAAAACCAAAATGAGTTTGATATCAAGTGAATCTAAATTTGATTCAAAAATCAACTTGGCCAATCCCTGACCTTTGATAAACTTTTTAGGCTTGATCTCGAGGTGATACTCAAACATAAATACTATCCACTTTTCTCTTCTACCTTCCAGGCTAGTTTTCATTATGACATTCTTCACTGCTACATTAGGGACATAGGCTAGAGTGCATGAATGAAGGATATACACTCGAAAGTCCTTCAATTCCTTACTAGGGAAAATACTTGCTTCTCAATGATGTTATATCTAAGGGGCACATATCTAATAGTATCACTGAAGAAAGCAATGGGTTTTTTGGTGTTATCCTTATTTTTGATCAAAAAAATAGACATATTATGTTCGAAGGCAAATGAAAATATGATGAAATCAATGGAATAGTCGAGGTTAATAAAAATAGGAGCTGTTGTGAATTCAAACTTTACTAAATTAAATGAACTTTTAGAATCCTTCGCACCTTACCTCACTACCCTTTTTTAGCATATTGGTCCTCTCTCTAAGATGCTCGACAAGATTTGGAATAAATATTCTTGAGAAATTCATATTATAATTAAAGGCTTGGATCTCTTTCTTGCTTTGTGTAAAATAGCCTCAATCCTTGAAGGATAAATATGGATACCATATTTGGAGATGATATGACCAATAAGCCCTCCCTCCTCATGGAAGAAAGACACTTCTTGGCATTGAGTGAAATCCCAAATTTCCTGCACTTTTGAAATACAATTTTCAAATGATATAAATGGTCATCATGAGAATGAGATAAAACTGTCAAATCATCAAGCCACACTACTATAAAAACATCCTTTTAATTTTCAAAGGAAATATCCATTGGCTGCTAAAAGGTGGCTCTTGCATTCTTGAGCCCAAATGTTATTTTAGCATACTTGAATGTGCCTCAAGGTGTTGTGAAAGAAGTTTTGTCTTGGTCATCCTTATGCACTAAGATTTGACTACATCATGAATATCCATCATGAAGCGACATTAGAGAGGACCCAAGCACTCTCTGTAGAATATGGTCCATCTTAGGAAGGGGATAGTTATATTTTAAAGACACCTTATTTAAGTTTCTAAAATCAATAAAAAGATGAGTTTCTATCATTTGATTTTGCACCGAAACAAGATTTGATATCCATTCTCAAAATCTAATGGGAATAATGATACCATATTTAAAATTTTGTTTACCTCTTTCTCTATTGAAGACAACAATATTCGCTTAACTCTTCTCAATTTTTGTGTGAAGGAAATTTGATCGGGCTTGACAAGAATTGTATGCTGGATAATATTTTTGTCATATGTTTTCATATATGCATAGTCTGAAGAAAATACATTATAAAATTCAGATAAAAAAGCTATTTATTTACCTTTCATCTTTGGAGATAAGGACTTGGATAGCTTAACCATTTTGGGATTTTTTGTTGTTCCAATATTCACATCTTCAACACATTTCTCGGTCGGAACCATGGACGGATTTATGGAAACATCATCCTCATCGAACAATTCTTACAAAGGTACAAGACCCCTTGGAATGTTATTATATCTTAGCTATAGCACATAAACATGAGTATCCTCAATTACTTCATCATATTTATCATATACTTCATCAATATAGGAATTTTCAAACTCACCTTCCATCTGTAGAAAATTATTCACCTGATTGTCATCCCAGAACATTTGATAATACCTCAAGTTTTTAGGACTACTTGGTTAGTGTTTGACATGAATTTCAAAATTCCTATTACATAACGTCATAATATTCAGGTTACTTATTGTTGTAGTAAGCTAATATGCCATATTATTCTAACTTCTTGGTACAACCGACAATGTACATTCAGGAAACATTTTGATTATGTCAAGTACAACATTTCTATATGCTCTCATTATTGGATTCTTTGACTGTATTCCCCTTTTACCTACTTAATTACAAGCTCAGAGTCACCATAAATATAAATCCCCTTTTCACCTAATACTTTCAAAATTTTGAGGCTGGTGATCAATGCTTCGTACTCAGCTTCATTATTGGAAAAATCAAACGCCAACTTATAGGAACACAATCTAACATTTTTTGTAATTTTATCTCATTGATGAATTGGAATATAGATCCAGATACCAATGCATGCCCCATATTTCCATAAGGCACCGTTGAAATCCATGGTCCAAATATCATTCTCATAATCAAGAAGTTGGAATTTTGCAGTCTGATTTGTTTCTTCCTTTTGGGCCACTTTTTCAACCTGTTCAATAACTTTTTCTGATTTTTTTGATATCTCCTTTGAAGTACTAGGTTGACTGCCTTGTCTTTCATCCAAAATTTCTTGGACAATATTTGAAGTTTCTGGAATTTACTCAACTTCTATAATATAACTATTGAATTCATCAAAATCACTATCATTAAACAAAATAAAGGACTAAATATTAGTATGTACAGAATTGATAGGGTGATTGTTTGGTTTCTCTTAACTCATCATCATATACTTCATTTATGTCTCCCAGTGCAATTTCCTTAGTTTCCCAAAAACCGGGATGGTGGCATATGAGAAATCCAATTGTAGAGTACATCTTAACTTTTCTCCCCATGACCTTGACAAAAGCATGGCATACTGCAGAGTTATATCAACTGCTACCACATCTATTAAGACATTTTTAGTAGTAATATTCTCAAGTGAAACTACCAAGTCATTCATAATACTGAGACAAGGTACTGTAATAGAATGAAAAGAGTAAATATCATGGTAAGTTCGGGTTATGTCAAAGCCAAATTTGTTCATGATGGCCTTTGGCATCAAGTTATGAGAAGCTCTAGAGTCAAACATGGAATTATGGAGGATATATTGATGTACTCTCAAACTGAGATAAAAGATGTGAAATTCACTATCTTCTAGTTGAATATCTTTGGCTAGACTGAAAAGGAGCTTGGGTTGATCATCTTCAACATTAACCATATCTAACATAGGGTCTACTTTAACAATTTTAGCAACATGAGATTTGTATTCGTTAATTTTCACAAGTTCAGTCAAGGGGATAGAAACTTTCAACTTAGAAATTTCTTTTTCTAAGCTAAATATATTGGATTATTTATCTACCTCTTTTACAATGGCATCCATCTTGTCGAGCTGGTCCTTTATTGCATATTCCTTCCTTTGGCCCTATTTCTCTTTTCTTGTTGTACTAGTAGATGCTTGGAACCATGTTTTGACATCCTTGGAGAAGCTTTGGCCAATGATCCTCATTTTTGCATCATCGTCATCAATCGCTTTTAAATAAATGAAATCAATGACTTTCACTAAATATCTGAGGTTTCATCAAAGAGATGGAGTCTTTGATCATAGCCCTGTGGTAAGGGTGCAAGTTGACCAGGTAGAATTAGAGGTGCAAATATCGCCATGAACACTGCAGAATATGGTGGAGGAATAAAAATGGGAGGGGTAGGCTGAGAAGGAAATGAAGTAGATAGGATGTAAGAAGAGGAAAAAATTGATTGATATGGTGAGGGAATGAACAAAGACTCTTGCAGATACTAAATGATAAATTTTTCAGATTTATATTGGAGCCAATTAGCGAAATTTTCAAGTCGATCAAGCTAACTCGAGAGTTTCCTATCAAAATTTGAATCAGGTTTGGAATCTTCGGATAATGTGCTACCTTCAAGCTTCAAAGAATCAAAAAATATTTGAGATGATGATATAACTTCGAACAAACTCAAGGGATCAAACACTATTTCAGACAAGGAAGTTTCTTACTTGGATCTAAACATATATAATTCAAATTTGAAATTGAATGGAATATCTTCAAGGGATATTATTTTTGCAGGTAATGATGTAGACCTTACCAATGAAGATGGACCTAAATGAATCTCTGAGTGCTAGGATCCATGCTTTCTGATATTTTTCTCTCTCAGATCACCAGCCTTAGAAATTTGGATGAGGATTAGTATTTGATCTTGTGTATCTTTTCGAAGCGATAATGCTCTTTGTTTTTTGCACCTTGGCTCTCTGCAATTTTGAATTAGCCTTCACGAATAGTAGGGCCTATCACCTATAGGCCTGGAATTCAATGAAAATTATTAGTAAATCGAGGGAATATTTGTCACTTCGTTTCCTAAAAATGGTGCTAGAATGTTATCACTCCACCAGATCTCTGAAGGATAAAAAGGAGACCAGCAAAGGTAACCACATACCACTTTGACCTAGTAGCTAGCCCTACTAGGCTAGGAGGGATTACTCAATGATATCACAACCAAGTATTGGTTGTGACATAAAATATATTAGGATAGATATGATAGGCTCTCGTAGGTTTTGAGAAATTTACGGTTTGATGTTGGATTAGTGATGAAACCAAGTAGCTAGGTCTAGGTATCAAAGGAATTATAGCTCTAAAAATATAAAGGAGCAATGTGGAAATGGATTTATGATGGATTTTTTTTTTAGGTATAGTAGTGAGTCTAAATAGGTAGAGGGATTTAATCATCATGTTCATTGATGAATTAATTAAAAATGGAAGCATAAAACACAAGATGACATTCCATATAAACAGAGCTAAATCAATACAATTCTACCTATGAACTATAAGGAAAGCCACTGATGATACATGATATGAAAGAGGAGATATAAATATCAATAAAGACTATAATAGAGAAGATACATGATCATAAATTCACTACACATCAATTCCTAGATAATAGCTGTAACTGCATCCTTTGATTTCTAAAAATGAGAGTGAAAGTGCAAGCTACAAGATTACAATCCACTAATGTCCAACTAGTCAAGTGACTCTGAAAGTGATAGATATAGACAAAAAAAAAAATCTCCGCCCTCTTAGGGGTCAAATCCATTATTTGTGGAGCTAATTACATGATAATATCAACAAAATCCTAATCTATAGTAGAAGTTAACCAATCAACCTCATGATAGGAAAGTAGATACATCTGACCAGAATTACATTTACGAGCATGTATCTAAACTAATTTACCATTTACCAGCTTAATTACATCTCACGATATGATATCATTTCATTAATTACATTAGAAAAAAGTCAAACTGGGTCAAAATTTTAGTGAAAATTTCCGTTTGGAGAAAGCATAGTGAAATCAGGAGAAAGCATAGTAAGCTAGAAGAAAGCGTAGTGAGCTCACCAACATTGACTTTTGGAGGCCTTCCAAGTGTCCTAATCAGGATCTAAGGGTACCATTGGAAAGCTTTGGATGTCTCCCATATGATAGGCTCATAACACACTGAAAAAGGTGGCTCCTAGCACACCAAATATTCAATATCCCAATACTACTAAGAAAGTGTAGCGAAGGCTCCAAAAACAGGGCAAAAAGGTGATTTTTGCCATGTTTTTTGGCATTTTTACCCCCAAGAAGTGGCTAATGTGGAAAAACCACTAAATAATATTAATGTAGATGTCCAAAGGAATCCAAAAATTTTGACTTCTCCTCTAATAGACCCCCCCACAAAAATCATAGCATGGTCCACGCTATGCTTTTGCAAGTATGACTGGTTTTCAATTTTCCAATTTTGACCAAAATGTCACAAAAACAAAATTTTCCCCATATCTCCTCAAAATTGGTAAAGAGGTGGCTCATGAGGTATGTTATTCCTCTAGGGAAGCACCAAAAATAATCTCCAAGTTGTCGTTCTCATTTTGAATTTTTAGTGTTTCCTTCACCTTGGCTTGCAGCTGTTTCACTTTGACATTACAAATTTAATTTCTTGCATAGTAATGGTATGCCATGTGTTTATGTATATTTTTATCCCTACTAGCCTTTTCAAGGAGCTTCTCCAAGTGAATGTTTACTTTATGAAACCAAAACGCCTTGTTTTCATTAATCTCATTTGTTATCCTTTCTTCAAAACTCAGCTCTTCATCTGGTGGATTTTGCACTCTTTCCTTCTGTAATGCTCTTTTGAGACCCATGGGTGTTGGTCTCTCCCTTGTTACCTTCTCTTCATGTTTCTATAAATATTTAGTTTGAATCACTACTTTTCCCTTTACATCATGAATATTAGTCTCCAGCTAAATTTTCTCCAAAGAAAATTGTTTTCCTTCAATTGATGGCTTTATTGCTCTAGGAAGGAAATGATGAAATTATCCCTTGCCACATTGTCTTGGACCTCTTTTATCTAAGAATATTTGTCTTTTATAATCTTCTTTAGGTTTTCAGGCTCTTCACTAGCCTCCAAGTCTACTATGTCAAAGTCATGCTCCTCCTCGTGCACAGATGTATCATGTTGTAAATGTAATCCCTCCTCTCTTGATGTGGGCTTGGCCCCTTCCTCAATATGAGGAGAAAAAAAAAACCTCATGCCTCTCTGGTAGGTCTTAGTGACCTAATCTTCCTCCTCACTGAAATGGTGGTAGGTGAGCCAACCTCCACATTTTTATAAGGTGTTGATGGTGCTGATGGAGAACTAGGGCTAGTAGGTTGGCTACTAGAAGAAAAAAATACATATGTCTACATGAAAGTGTCCCAAGTGATGTTCTTCTACTCAAGATGGTGTAAAAAAATTATCTTGATCAGGGCATGGTAGAAGAAGCTTCTTTCAAGACTACTCTGCTTATGCTGGACCTTTTCTACCTTCTTTGTCAAACTTATATAGAGGTAATAGGGAAAATTGAGTGGCTTTACAACAGTGAAATGCATGAGAAGTCTGAAATGATACCCATAAATTATATAAAATCTTCCCTCACAGGTGAATTAATTCATGATGATCTTCATGAGTGGTGTGTACTTCTGAAGGAGGTGCCCAACAGGAAAAATCTTCTTCATATGTTGTTGGTGATGTCTTTTGAGATAGGGTTGATAGTTTTGAAGGGATGCTTCTTGGTTCTTAAACCATTTTTCACCATGATTAGGCATACCTGTGGCCTCAGATATTATATCGGTTGATATAGTGAAATAAACCCCTTCAATTTTTACTTTGTCCCTTTTAAGTTGAGTGGCAAAGAACTTAGTCAATGCGGCACTATATTTGACTTTCACAACTAATTGACAAAAAGGAAAACACCATACTACTTGAAAAAATTTCTTGGACAGTGGAGTAGACAAAATTTCAAGGGTTTTTAAAGGCTCATTTCCTATCATATGATATCCTTTGTTATATGATATCTTCTCCTCCATTTGGTTGATTGCAAGGGGAAAAACCCTAGTATGACAAAACATGGGAAGGGGAAAAGGGATAGGATGAGTGGGCTAGGGATGGGAGAGGAGAGTGGGAAAATTTAGGTAGATGGGAAGGGCTTTTTGGGAGGTGTAAAAAGTGAAATGGAGTGAAATGAGTGAGGGGATTGGGCTAGGAAATTTAAACAGATTCCTAGCTAGGAAAACTTCCCAAATTGGCAGAATTGAGCTAGGATTTTCGGTTTCGACTTGGGAAATGGGAAGAAGAGGATGTGAAGATTGTGGGGGATGGTTTAGAGCGTGAGGAATGTAAAAAAACATAGGGGAAAGAGTATTTACCTTTCAAAACTAGAAAAATAGGGCTAGCCACTAAAACGAAGCATGGAGATCAATGGATAGTTTTCACACCAAATTATGAAATTGAGCTGCAAGGAGGGGTTTACTGAGGTGATACTTACTTTTCCCCTGAAGCTAAACACTATGACAGCCTTGACAACCTTTAGAACTTGGTTTGGTGTCTGTAGGAGGGAAAAAAAATCCTAAATAAGAAAGTGTATCTCGGAGGGCAGAAAGCATAGTGTGGCTACTCTGGCACAAAAAAATTGAGTGTTTTTGTCTTGAGGTTTCTGAATTTGCACTTGGTAGTGGGGTTGCCCACTACATGTCCTTTCACTTTGTTATTGAAAACTTGTAGCTTTGACAAATTTTATGAAACTTTTGGAACATAATGAACTTATTACATATTGAAACATAAATTACATTTAAAATCAAACTTTATTGAACAAAATTACCTGTTACAACTCCAATTCACAGATTTTATGCATGGAATGAGAGATTTGGTGACCCTGAAACCCTAATGAAATAATGGAGACACTAAAATAGATAAAATCATGATCATGATGAATGAAGTTTTAATCATGACCTTTGAATGATGGTACACTGAGGTAACATATGACAAGGACCAACATGTAAAATTTTGAAAGGAGTGGAAATACTTCTAGACCTACTACCCAGTGACCAAATTTTTACATAAAGACATAATTGAATGAAAAAAAATTGACTATGCAACCCTAACAAGACATGATGAGAGCCTAGTTCATCAATGGTGATCGGATGTATAGAATGCATACCATTATTGAAATCAACCATTACCTCCTTGGCTTCATTTTCCACCAAACAATTTAGTAAGACACCTCTCGGAACTTTCTAATATAGAGCACTGTCCAAAATGAATTACTTGGAAGATTTTAACTTTAATTATGTATCCTCACTTTAAGACATGTCTGCAGGAGGGTTAAGATGTCGAAGAACATAAATGATGCCAGCATAGAAAGGAGATGAGAGGGAAAATTTTGATACCTGCATGAGTGAGCCATAATCTTCTTCTTTGGAAAAAACTGAAATGAGATTGATATCAAGTGCGTGTAAATTGGATTCAACCATTAGCTTGGGAAATCCTTGACCTTCGATTAGCCTTGTAGGCTTGATCTCGAGGTCATACTCTAACATAACTACTATCCACTTTCCTCTTCTACCTTCTAGAGAAGTTTGCATTAGGACATCCTTCACTATTGCATTAGGGACATAGGCTAGAGTGTGTGAATGAAGGACATACACTCAAAATTCCTTCAATGCCTTTACTATGGCCAAGTATTTCTTCTAAATGATGTTATAGCTAAGGGCATCATCTCTAATAGTATGGGTGAGAAAATCAATGGGTTATTCAGTCTTATCCTTCTTGTGCATCAAAACAACAACCAAAGTATATTCAAATGAAAATGAAAGTATCATAAAATCAATGGAAGAGTCATGGCTGAACAAAATAGGAGATGTTGTCAAGAAAAAATTTACTGAACTAAATGAATTTTTATCATCCTCTAACCACCTTACCTCACTATCCTTTTTTAGCATATTGGTCATCTCTCGAAGATGCTCAACAAGACTTACAATAAATCTTCTCAAGAAATTCATCTTACCATTAAAGGCTTGGATCTCCTTCTTGCAGCGTGGAAAATATATTTATTGAATAGCCTCAATTTGAGAAGTATCAATACATATACCATCTTTGGAGATGATATGACAAAAAATCTTGCCCTCCTTCATGGAAAAAGGAATCTTTTTTGGATTGAATGAAATCCCAAATTTTCGGCAGTTCTGATTAAAATTCTCAAATGATATAGATGCTTATCATCAAAATGGGAGAAAATGTCAAATCATCAAGGTAGGACTCCTAGAAAAATGTCTTTTCATTTTCAGAGGCAATATCCATCACCTGCTGAAAAGTGGCTCCTACATTCTTGAGCCCAAATGGAATTTTAGCATACTTGAATGTGCCCCAAGGTGTCGTGAAAGCACTTTCATCCTTATGCACTAAGATTTTATTGTATCCCAAATATCCATCAAGAAGTGAAATTCGAGAGGACCTAACCACTCTCTATAGGATATGGTCCATCTTAGGAAGGGGATAGTTATCTTTTAAAGACAGCTTATTCAAGTTTCCAAAGTAAATACAAATACGGGTTTCTCCCATTTTATTTCTCACCAGAACAAGATTTGACATTAATTCTAACAATATAATGGGAATAATGATAGAAACTTTACAAATTCTATTTACCTCTTTCTCTATTGATGAAAACAATATTGGCTTAATTCTTCTCAACTTTTGTCTGAAGGTATTTTGATCAAGCTTGGCCATCATTGTATGCTGGATGATATTTTTTTCATATGCTTTCATATTTGAATAGTCCCAACAAAATACATTAGAAAATTAAGATAAAAATGCTATTTGTTTATATTTCATCTTTGGTGATAAGGAATTACAAAGATTAACCATTTTTGGATTGTCTACTGTTCCAATATTCACATATTTGACACCTTTATCGGTAGGAACCATGGTCGGATTTCTAGCAACATCATCTTGATCGAAAAATTATTCCAAAGGTACAAGATCCCTTGTAATTTTATTATCTTTGAGCTGTAACACATCAACCTAAGTAGCCTTGATCACTTGATCATGTTTATCATATACTTCATCAATATAGGAATTTTCAAATTCACCTTCCATCTACAGAAAATTATTCACCTGTATGTCATCCCATAACACTTGCCAATACCTCAAGTTGTCAGGAATAGTTTGTCATTGTTTGACATAAATTTCAAATTTCCTATTAGAGAATATGGGAATCTTAAAGTTACTTCTTCTTGTAGCAAGTTAATTTTCCATAAGATTATGACTTATTGGTACAACCAACAATGTATATTAAGGAAACATTTTGAGAATGTCAAGTAAAACATTTCTATATGCTCTCATTCTTGGATGCTTTGCCTGGTATTCCCCTTTTACCTTATTAATTACAAATTCAGAGTCTCCATAAACATAAATTCTCTTTGCACCTAACATTTTCATAAATTTTAGGCCAGTGATCAATGCTTTGTACTCAGCTTCATTGTTGGAAAAATCCAACGCCAACTTATGGGAACATAATCTCACATTTTTTGGAATTTTACCTAATTGATGAATTGGACTACATAATTAGATTCCAATGCCTGCCCCATCTTTCCCTAAAGCACCGTTGAAATCCATGGTCTAAAGAACATTCTCATCATCAAGAAGTTGGAATTCTGCAGTATGAATTTTTTCTTCCTTTTGGGCCACATTTTCAACCTATTAAGTACCCTATTATAATTTTTCTGCTATCTACTTTTAAGTACTTGGTTGATTGCCTTGTCTTTCATCTAAAAAACTTTGGCCATTATTTGAAATTTCTGGAATTTCCTCAACCTCTATATTATGACAATATAATTCATCAAAACCACTATCATAAAACAAAATAAAGGACTCAATATTCGTATGTATAGAATTGATAGGGTGATTATTTGGTTTCTCTTTGCTAGTGATCATATACTTCATTTTTGTCTCCCGATACAACTTCGTTAGTTGCCCAAAAACAGGGATGGTGGCATAAGAGAAATCAAATTGCAAATTAAATCTTAACTTTTCTCCCCATGACCTTGATGGCAACATGCCATGCCGCTGAGGTATATCAGCTACTACCACATCCATTAAGACATTTTTAGCATGAATTTTCTCAAGTGAAACTATCAAGTCCTTTATAAGACCGAGACAACGTACTCTGGCAAAATCAAAAGAGTAAAGATAAAGGTAAGGTCAAGTTATGTCCAAGACCAAATTTTTCATTATGGCCTTTTGAAACAGGCTATGAGAAGCTCCAGAGCCAAGCATGGCATTATGGAGGATACACTGATGAACTCTCAAACTGAGATAAAATGGGGAAACTTCACTATCTTCAAGTTTACCATCTATGGCTAGACCAAAAAGGAGCTCTTGTTGATCATATTCAACATTAAACACATCTAAAATAGGGTCTACTTTCAACATTTTAGGAACATAATATTTTTATTGGTTAGTTTTCACAAGCTTAGTCAAGGGGATAACAACTTTCAACTTAGAGATTTCATTCTCTAAGCTAAATAGATTGGATTTTTTATTTACCTCTTTCATAATGGTGTCCCTCTCGTTGGGTTCATCCCCATTATTTAAGATTCATTCCTTTGGCCTTATTTCTCTTTTCTTGGTGTACTTGTAGATGCCTGGTCATTCTTGGTCTGATTTGTTGCTGCAAGGTGATTTCCTTTGTTTTGACTAGCTTGGGGATTTTTATTGGGCTGAGTATATTTTTACTGAATTGTCCTCTTATAGATAGGAGTGAAAGGAACAACTCTACTTCTCAATGAATATTCTCTCTGCTATGAGCTAAGAGCATTAAGATAACCATGCTGATAATCATTGGACTGGACCTCTAACTCATCATCATTTCTAAGCATGTAATCCTCATCTTTTGGTAAATATATTTTCCCAATTTATTCTTCATCCTCTGTAAGGAAATTAGGTTGTTAATCCTCTCTGAAGAAATGATTCTCTTCCACAATCTCTTCTTCCTATTCAAACCATTAAGAATAATTCTATTGGAAAGGAGTGTGGATCTGCTATTGTGTTGGCTGCAATTGAGCACTTTGTTCCCTCTGTTTAATCCTAAACTGAGGCTGCTACTATTGACCTCATAAATAGGATTTTGAAAATGATTTTTTGGTTGCCTTTAATTAGTAGAAATTCCATCCAAAATTCTCTCCATAGTCCTGATCAGAGCATCCAATTTGGCATCAGAGGATGTGGATGGTTCTTCCCTTATTGTCACCTTTCTTTCAACTTTGGTCTTTGACTTTTATTTTTTCAAATTTGATTCGACACTAACTGCATTTTTCTGCATCTCCTTAAGTGTTGCAGGACTTATTTCTCATAGCTCATATTCCATATCCAGATCAAAAGAATTCAGATAGTGGAAGATATTCAGACCTGGAGGAGGCTTGATCTCATTGGGGATTGAGTTATACACCTGGTTAAAGTGAGAGGTAAAATCCTAAACATACTAATTTGGATTTGTTTTTAAATTATCATACTCGGAAATAATCTGAATTGGATTCTTTCTCAGTTCCCATATAGCTATAAATGCATCAGTTAATTGCTCTCGATTTCTTATGGAATTGGCAGTCAAAGAACATAACCATGTTTTTACATCCCCGGAGAAGCATTGAGAAATGATCCTCATTTTTTCATCGTCGACATTAATCTCTTCTAAATCAATGAAATCAATCAATTTCAATAAATTTTGTCTAGCATTAATCTATGAGGTTTCATCGAAGAGAGGGATTCTTTTACCATAGCCATGTGGTAAGGGTGCTAGTTGACCTTGTAAAATTAGAGGTGCAAATCTTGCCATTAACTGTGTTTAATGTGGTGCGGGAGTAACAATGGGAGGGGTAGGCTGAGATGAAAAAGAAGTATAAGTGATGGAAGAAGAGGAAAAAATTGATTTAGATCCTTTGGGAATGAACAAAGACTCTTGCAGATACTGGATGATAGATTTTTCAGATGTATATTGGAGCTATTTAGCTAATTTTTCAAGTCTATCAAATTGACTCCAAACTTTCCTATCAAAATCTAAATCAGATTTGGATTCTTCGGATAATGTGCTATATTCAAGATTTAAAGAATAAAAAAATATTTGAGATATTGGTTTAACTTCAGACAACCTCAATGGATCAAACATTATTTCAGACAAGGAAGTTTCCAGCCTTGATCTAAATAGAGATAATTTAAATTTCAGAGTGAATGGAATATCTTCAAGGGATAATATTTTTGGAGGTAAGGATGTAGACCTTACCAATGAAGATGGACCTAACTAAATCTCTGAGTGCTGAGATCTCAAATTTCTAACGTGTTTCTCTGGATCTTCAATTGGGTAAGTTGGGCGAGGATTAGGATTTGATCTTGTGTATATTCTCGAAGACATAATGTTCTTTGTCTTCGACACCTCGGCTCTATGAAATTTTGAATTAGTCTTGATGAACACTAGGGCCTATCACCCACAAGCTTATAATTTGATGAAAATTATTAGCACACCTAGGGAGTATATGTCACTTTGTTCCCCTACAATGGTCCCAGAATGTTAGCACTCCACCAGTTCTTCGAAGGCTTTAAAGGAGACCAACAAAGATAACGACATACCACTTTGATCTAGTAGCTAGTCCTACTAGTCTAAGAGGGCTCTCTCAATGAGATGACAGCCAAGGATTGACTGTGACATGAGATATATTAGGCTAGATATGATAGGATCAAGTAGGTTTTGATAAATTTAGGGTTTGATGCTAGATCAGAGATGAAACCTAGTAGCTAGGTATAGTGATCAAAGGGCTTACAACTGAAAAAATATAAAGGAGTGAGGTAGAAATGTATTTATGATGGATTTAGGGTGTTGTAGGTGAAGTGGTGTGTTTGAATAGTTAGAGGGATTTAATGAGCATGTCCATTTATTAATTCATTAAACATGGAAGCATAAAACACAAGATGACATTTCCATAAAAATATAGCTAAATCAATAGAATTGTGCCTATGAACTGTAAGGAAAGCCAGTGAAGACACAAGATATGAAATATGAGCTATAAATCATCTAATAAATATTATAACAGAGAAGATACATGATAATAAACTCACTGTATATGAATTCCTAGATAACAGCTGCAACTGCATCCTATGATTTCTGAGAATGAGAATGAAAGTACAAGCTACAAGATTATAATCCACTGATGTCAAACCAATCAAATAGATATAGACCAAAAAAATGTCTCCCCTCTCTTCGGGGTTGAATACGTGAGTTTTCGAGCCGATTACATGATAAGCTCAACAAAACACTAATATCTAATGGAGGTTAACCAATTCACCTCATGATAGGAAAGTAGATACATTTTGCAAAAATTACATTTACAAGAATGATTATAACCTAATTTACCACTTACCAGATCAATTACATCTCATGGAATCATCATTTCATCAATTACATCAGCAAAAAGTCAAACTAGGTCAAAATTTTAGTGAAAATTTCCTTTTGGAGAAAGCGTAGCAAAATCCAGAGAAACCATATCTAGTTGGAAGAAAGCGTAGCAATATCAGAAAAATTGAATTTTGGAGCCCTTCCATGTGTCCAAATCAGGATATGAGGGTAACATTGGAAATATTTGGATGTATTCTACATGGTAGGCTCATCAAGCACTGAAAAAGGTGGCTCCTAGCCCTCCAAATCTTCAATATCCCAAGAATACTCAGCAAGTGTAACGAAGGCTCCAAAAACAGGGCAGAAAGGTAATTTTCAACATGTTTTTTGGAATTTTTACCCCAAAGTGGTGGCTTATGTGTCCAAACTACTGACTCCATCTAATTCACTTTTCAAGAGGAATACAAAAATGTTGTCATTTAATGCAATGTACCACTGGCCCCAAAAAAAGCGTAGCATAGCCCACACTACACTTTTATGAGTATGACTCATTTTCAATTTTCTAATTTTGACCAAAATGTCACAAAAATAAAAATTTGCTCCAAATATTCTCAAAATTGGTCCAGAGGTGCCTCATGAGGAATCTTATGCCACTAGGGAGGCATCAACATGAATATCCAAGTTTTCCTTCTCATTTTGACTTTTTAGGGTTTCCTTCAACTTGGCTTGCAATGACAAGACAATCTTTCTTGCAACTTCTATGTCGTATCTCGTTATGCCGGCCCTTCACTTCCGTACTACTCTCTAGAGTCTAGTAATGGTTACCCATATGTTTATGTATCATGCTATACCTGTTGGCCTTCTCAAGTAGATTCTCCAAGTGAATGTTTACTTTCTCAAGCCAAAACTCTCTGTTTTCATTAATTTCATTTGCTATACTTTCCTCAAAACTCAGGTATTCATCTGGTGGATTTCTTGATTTATTGCATAGTAATGGTCAACCATGTGTTTATGTATCATTTTATCCCTATTGGCCTTGTCAAGGGGTTTCTCCAAGTGAATTTTGACTTTCTCAAGCCAAAACTCTCCGTTTTCATTAATTTCATTTGCTATACTTTCTTCAAAACTGAGGTCTTCATCTGGTGGATTTTTCTCTCCTTCCTTTTGTAATTCTCTTTTATATCCATGGTCCTTTGTATCTTCCTTTTCAAATTCTCTTCATGCTTCTATGACTCTTCAGTTTGAATCTCTACTTTCCCCTTTACATCATGCATATTAGCCTCAAAATGACTTTTCTCCAAAGACAATTTTTTTGCCTTCAGCTGATAGTTTTATTTATCTAGGAAGAAAATGATGAAATTAGCCCTTGCCTAGTTGTCTTGGAGCTCTTTGATCTGAGCATGTTTTCTATTGATGATCCTCTCTACTTTTTGATGCTCTTCCCTAGCCTCCAAGTCTACTAGGTCAAAGTCATGCTCATCCTCATGCATAGATGTATCATGCCGCGAATGTAATCCCTGCTCTACTGATATGGGTTTGGCCCCTTCCTCAATCCAAGGAGAAAACACAAGCCTTCTTCCTCTCTAGTAGGTTTTAGTGATCTCAATCTTCCTCCTCACTGAAACGGTGTTATTTGATCCAACTTGCACATGTTTAGAAGGTGTTTATGGTGCTAATGGAGAACTAGGGCTAGTAGACAAAAAGACACATGCCTACATGAAACTGTCCCAAGATATTTTATTTTTCTTAAGATAGTGTGAAACAATGACCTTGATCGGGGGATGGTGGAAGAGGCTTCCTTCAAGACTACTCTGCTTATGCTGGACCTTTTCTGCCATCTTTGCCAAACTTATATAGAGGTAATAGGGAAAAATGACTAACTTTACCGTTGTGAAATGCATCATATGTATGACATGATACACATACAGTCTAGAAAATATTCCCTGATAGGTGAAGTACTTCATGACGATATTCATGAGTGGTGTGTAATTCTCAAGGAGGTTTCCAAGAGGAAAAAGCTTCTTCATATGTTGTTGGTGATGTCTTCTAAGATAGGGTTGATAGTTTTGGAGGGATAGATATTGGTTATTAAACCATTTTTCACCATTAGTAGGCATACCTATGGCCTGAGCTACTATATCGGTTGATATAGAGAAATAAACCACTGAAATTGTTACTTTCTCCCTTTTAAGTTGTGTGGAAAACTACTTAGTCAATGTGGCATTATATTTTACTTTCGCAACTAATTGAAAAAAAGGAAAACACCCTACTGCTTGAAAAAAGTTCTTGGATAGTGGAGTAGACATAATTTAAAGGGTGTTTAAAGGCTCATGTCTTATCACCTGATATCCTTTTTTATAATATCTATTCCCCTGCATTTGGTTGATTACAAGGGGAAAAACCCTTGTATGACAAAACAGGGGAAGGGGAAGAGGGATAAGATGAGTGGGTTAGGGAAGGGAGATGAGAGTGGGAAAATTTATGGATATGGGTAGGGGTTTTAGGGAGGCGTAGGAAGTGAAATGGAGTGAAATGGGTGAGGGTATTGGGCTAGGAAATTTAAACACAATCCTAGCTAGGAAAACTGCCCAAATTGGAAGAATTAAGCTAGGGTGTAGGGTTTTGGACTTGGGAAATGTGAAGAAGAGGATGTTAAGGTTGCGGGGGATGGTTTAGAGGGTGGTAAATATAAAAAAGTCTAAGGGAAAGATTATTTACCTTGAAAATTTGAAAAATGGGGCTAGCCACTAAAACATGGCATGGAGGTCAATGGAGGGTTTTAAGACCAAAATTATGAAATTAAGCAGTAAGGAGGGGTTCGTTAAGGTGATAATTACTTTTCCCCAATTCTAAGAAATTTTACAACCTTCATAATTTTCATAACTTTATTTGGTGTCTCCAAGAGAGAAACACAGCATGAAGAAGAAAGCATAGCGTGGAGGGAAAAAAGCACAACGTGCTTACTCTGGCACCAATTTTTTGAGTTTTTTTGTATTGGACTTGCTAAATTTCCACTTGGTGATGGATGAAATCTCTTCTTCAATTATTTGAATGAACAAATGAGCTTGTGTTGGTCTTTTATAGCTTGTGGTGGTCAGTTTTCTTCATGGTAGTGGGATGACCCACTATATGTCATTTCACTTTGTTATTGAAATAGTGTAGCTTTAACACTTTGTATGAATGTTTTGGAACATAATGAACTTATTACAAATGGCAACATAAATTACATTTTAAATAAAACTTTATTGAACAAAATTACCTATTTCCACTCCTCCAGTTGTGGGATTTTATGCATGGAATGATAAATTTGGTGACCTTGAAACCCTAATGACCTAATGGAGACATTGAACCAAATGAAATCATGATGATGATGACTGAAGTGATAATGATGACCTTTGAATGATGGTAGAATCATCTAAGTGATGACGAGGACTAGCATGTAAAATTTTGAAAGGAGTGGAAATAGTCCTAGACCTACTACCGAGTGACCAAAGTTTTACTTGAATACCTAATTAAATTACCAAAAATTGACTATGAGACACTAAAAATACATGATAAGAGCCCATTTTATCGCTGGTGACATGTTGTATAGACTGACACTAACAGGTACATTTTGCATTCAATCATTCTTACAATTTTTTTTGTTAGTTTTTTTTTTAATTTTTGTCAATTTATTTAAAATTTTAATTTAGTCAAATTGGAAATTACAAAAAATTGTACACATTTTGCATTTGAAAGAATATTATAATTTTTTGTAAAAGTCTAAAACAATAATAACTTAAAATTGTATTATAAAATATGCTAGATACATACATTTTGCATTCATGTATAGAATTAACTAATATTTTAAAATTTGCATTCATGTATGAAATTGTTTAAGACCAGAGAATGTATATAAATATAAATTTCTTATCGTGTATGCAAACACAATTTCAATAGAATAAAATCCTCAACACACTTGTACATAACTAGAAATATACATATAACTTTGTAACTCAATTCATTATTAATAATTTACAACTTAAGAGTGCACAAAAATAAAGGCTAAAAATGTACTTGAACTTTAAGTTCTCAAAGATGAATTAAAGGAGAAGTATTCTTTGGGAAGTTCAGTTCAAAAAATTCTAATGGAATTCCATCCTCAATGATCTGCTCATGGTCATCATTTGACATTCTCCATTTCTTAACTTTCAATTTTTTCTTTGATTGAACTTCTATCAAATTTATTTGCACTTCACAAACCAAGTAACTATATTGACAGCTTATCACATCAGGCTGATAGTCTTGAAAGTAAATAGTACTCTCAGTTTGATGAGTTTGCTCGAAAAAATAATCTTTCAGTATAATAGACCCTCTTTCAAATATAAACTCTTTATCATCATATTCTTCCCGTAATTTCATATTTCGTTCACTACACCCCATCAAATAATACTTGACATTTTGGAGGTTTTTAACAGGTGAAAATAAAAAAAAATATCGCCTGCGCAATAAAAGAAGTCTAAATTCAGAACATAATTAACATGAAAAAATAACTTTATTAGTATGGAATTGATTTTATTATTTTTTTCTATATCTCTATCATTTAAGAGCATTTCAAATGTTACCTTCTCTAACACGATCATAAAATAAATCACCCTTAGATGATAGTATAGTCTGCTTTGATTCCATCTCTTTGAAGTTTGAAACTAACATTTCCCCATTTATATTTAGTTCTATATGTTGCCAAGATTTTACATACATATTATTTTTCACAAACATCATTTTATTGTGTTTCCTCTATGCAAAGAGGAAAAAAATAATAATATTTTATTTTATCAAATGAAAACACATTTCGGTACTCCTTTGTTTTAATTGAATGAAATTGTTTACTCTATTTTACTATTTCAGCTTCATAGGCAATCGATCTATATGCATCTTGGACTAGAATATATGAAAAAAAAATATATGGAAAATTCAAACAATAATATAAATATGTTATCTAAAATACAATTTATATATTAAAAATAATCATTGCAATAAACAATGTTTGGGATTTATAAATGTTTAAAATTAGAAAATTAATAAAAATTAGATCATATATGTGTGTGTGTGTGTAAGTTAATTTGTATATATGTACATGCACCTTCTTACTTCGCTTGATGAATTAGTCTCATGGCTTAGTGTAGCGATGCACCATTGAACAACTCATTCAGCTAAGATAAGTCAGTTAGCAGAGGAATCCATTTGATATCTTCGAAGTGCTCATTTTATACATGCTCCGATACCATCATGTTCTCCTTTTCAATGACGAGTCTCAAAGAAATTCCAACAATGTCTAATGTGGGTTTTCATATGAAGACGACATAACCAAATGAATGAACTTGAAGATTTGAATTGACCTTCGTACACATTTGACCATATCCAATGTTCAATTTTATTCCATGACATTTTAATGATTCATAAATATTATCAAAACAATGTTGTAAAAATGTGTATCATGTGTATGATCATCATTGATATGAAAGTGATATTCTCTAATAACATGTCGATTTTCACAAGTGCTTTCTATATAGTCAACATTTTGTTCAAAATTTATATATACAATATGGACAAGGATATATACTTGGTCAGAATGATAATATTCACCCTGTGTTGCATTTTTTGCAACAAATGTGTAATTATTTGCAAAATCAACTATTGACAAAATGGTCATTAGTGGAAATTTTTCATAGGATTATTTGAATTGAAATTCACGTCATCGAGCTCTATCATAAAATTTGGTGTATTTATAAATTTATGCATCAAACTTATTTAAAAACTCTATCACAATTTTTTTCTTCTTCTTGTAAATCAATCCTTTTAGTACTTGCAGTACTACTTGAACCAATAGATGCATGAATATATTCATATCTCTTCTAGTTAACTTTTATGTTGGAAAATCATTGATCATTTATATGAATAGGATATTTGTTGTGAAATAAGTCAAATATCCACAATGATCACATTTTTTACCACCAACACATTTCGTTTGGTAAAATAATTTATGACTTTCTCTTGCACATAGAATTTGGGATATCAAATCATGGATAGTAGAAGGAGGAGGTGATTTTTTCCAAAACAATTTGCCAACATTAAGGAATCCGTAATAATATAACTGAAATTCCACATGATAGGCACAACAAAAAGTGTCGTGTAAAGTGATAGGTTTAATATATTGTGGTTTTTGTTGCACAAAAGTATTGACTATTCATTCATTCCATGATTCTCTTCTATGAAATTATTGAAAAAAACTATGTGAGTGGTGTCCAAGATATGTTTTCCATGTTCTTCATACTCATTTCATGTTATTATTTGTCACATCACATCACCTTCTTTTGGTGAAACACGTGAATTTTTCATCCAAATTTCATATATTATTTTTTTAATATCTTCTCCAATTATATCTTTGTATGGTTGCCTACAAATAACTATCCAAAAAGAGAATTCATCATTTACATCTATTTGCATTCGAAATTTCCGATGTTTGTGCAATGTTTTTCGTGAGGTCCCTAATGCGTTTGAAATAGATTTTACCAAACAATTTTTTGTAGTACTTTATAAAATCACTGCAATTTGTATTTCTTTACATGAATCTATGTCACTTTTCTTTATAGATATTCCAATTTATTTTAGAGAATTATTTATAATTTGAATCACGTTTTCCTTCATTTTTTTTAATCTCTCGTTGATTTTTGAATACCCAAGAGAGTTGTAGGTTCTCTCAATTTCTTTGATGTTAAAAGACTTCTAAAAATTTAGGCTTGAACTGGAACATTTTCATCTTTGAAGAACTTATTAATAATGTGCTTAACACAGTATCATATAACATGGTCAGTTTTATTATCTCCATATGTGTTAGTGTCATTTCTAACATCTTATCATCGATATTCATTTCAGCTACACATATGAAAATTAAATGTAAAAAATGGGTTTAAATATTCAATAACTAATTAAATTAAAAAAATAAAGTTTGAATGAAATTGAAATTAATAAATATGTATAATTTCAATAATACACATCACATATATATACATACCTGGTGATTCTATCTCTTCACTTGAATTTCTTTCAACATCTTCAACAACATCATCAATCGTTGGTTCATTATCTTTTTCACTTTGTCTTCCAACATTTTCAATCATCATCAATCGTTAGTTCATTATCTTTTTCACTTTGTCTTCCAAAATTTTCAATCGTGTATCATCAATGTTATTAGGAATATCTCTATGTTTACATTGTAAAATATTTTTCAAATTAGTTCATCAAATAAAAAAATTAAGTTTCACAATACACTAGTTAAATTTTAAATATAATTTATAATATTTGTATTTACATACTTGCTCCAACTTCTAGTTGAGGTTTATTTTCCCTTTCAATATTTGAGTGTTCTTCTTTCCTTTTTTTGTAATTTTGTCTCTTGTATTATCTACGAGCCTCAAGCTCTCTTATTCGATCATATTTTCTCTTGCAATTTCTTTAACTTCCAATGATAATTTAGTCTATATAGATTTTTTAAATCCAACACAAAAAATTCAATTTCAAAATACCGCCAAAAAAAACTCACTTTCA
>JAXQQM020063699.1:0-56006 GCA_034641835.2 Pinus albicaulis | reverse complement strand
TACGAAAGTAGCTCAAAACGAGTTTTGTGACAAGGTTAATTTTGCAGGATTAAAGAATGCAAACAAAAAGGGATGAAATCATCAAAGAAGCTAAAGTTTAAGGATGAATATGCAACATTTGTTTTCCAAGCTAGGAGGCCTGTAACTAGGCATTCTAAAAGGCTAAAAGAACTTAATGCAGAAGTTGAGGAAACAAATGAAGCAACTACTGTTCATAAGGAGATAGTTGATCTTTCCTCACTTGTAACAAAACATGTAGAAAACAATGTATCTACAACAAAGGAGGAAATGACCAAGTATAAAAGTATGGAAGAGAGGTTAAGATCAGCAAATCATGAAATTGCCAAGTTGAAGAAAAGAGCTAGAAAACATGTCATTGAGAAAACAAAGTTTAAAAGGATGAAAGCTGTTTGGGAAGGTGAAAAGTTTCAAAATCAGAAATACCAAGCAGTGAGGAATAGTTCTTCACGTGGACAGTCCCAACCATCAAGGAATCAAAGTTTGTAAGAGTCATAAACACTCATTTGAGAGCTAGCAACAGAAGGTTAAGAAGACAAGTTGAAGATCTAGAGATACAGTTGACAAAGTCTCAAGAAAATTTAAAAGGGTAGTGAAACAAAGTGATTGAGCAGTAAAACAAAGTGATAAATTCATAAGTCAATCTCTGATCAAGATGAAGGCAAAATCTGATGAAGATTATGTTTTTGGGGTCATATTACTGTGTTTTTAAAATAATACCAACACCTTTAAAGTTTAAACATCTCCAAGGTACAAATTTTGAAGACATTTTTGACAAAACTGCTTACACAGCAGTTTCATAGCGCAGATAGTGCAAATCTGCTGAAATGCGCTACGAAATTGCTAAAGCAGTCTTCTAGCACATTTTTATATCAAATTTTGGGGGAATTTTGATGAATTTTCACTTGAAATGGCTGGTGGAAGTGTACAAATATCATATGAAGGTTTACTTGAAGAAAGCAAGTCAAATTTTGATTGAAAAAAGGAGCTAAACATTGAACTATGAAAAGCGCTACGAAACTGAGCTGCTTTCGTAGCGCAGGTTTATCCTTTGTCTTTTTGCACCATTCGAATTATAGTTTCTGCACAGCTGGAGGATTAAATATATATGGTGAATTTTTGGAAACATGACACATGTAGACTCTATCTATTAATGATAAAAGTACTCAAAACAGATAAAGAAATCAAAAATGCTAAAAAGCAGGAAAACATGTTTCCTATTTTTTAGGAGAACATTATCATTAACAGCAGTGTTACTTCAAGTGAAAGGTCAGCATCCAAATTCGACTTCATGGGATTTCAGGTGGAAAAATATGTAATTAAGATTAGATAAGGTTGTTATAAGGATATTTAAGAGTTTCAGTCCTATTAGAACTAGGACTTTTCATAAGCATTATAGGTGTCAATTTGTAATAAATGGCATGTCTCAGATTAGGAAAGGTTTCAAACTCTTTGAGTTTGATGTATCTAGTGGATAAGAAGGAATCCTATCTTGTAAATGTTCTATAAAGAGCATAAGGTCGAAATCCAAGGGGTTGGACATTTTTATTAGCAAAGAATGTGTTATTCTATGTCACTGGTTTTTTCAGCTTAATACAGAGTTCTGTTTTGACAACTCAAGATTCATGAGGAGTTCTTGTTCATTATTGTTCTAATGGCATTCTACAATATCTCTATTTGCAGTAGTGTTTGCATATGATACTTAGAATTCATTCATAATGCTCCAACTTCCTTTATATACAAACTAACTGTGTGTTTCACTGTTCTACTTTTTTACTCACTGACTTGAACTCCAAATGCCTTGACTTCCATGCTAGACAGACTATGATGTTTTTGTTGAAGTTCTCTTGACTCCATGGTCCAATGAATGTTTTCTAATATGTGATACAACCAGTTATATTATTATATATTTTTACATTAGAGTTAGCCATATATCAATTAATCAAAAATCATAAACCCTTGAGAGATCCCTCTCAAGTTAAGGAGGCTAAGCCTCAGCCAAAAGATTAGTCCCTCGCAGTTACAAGAGTTTTACATTAAGTAGCCTGAGTAGCCTATCAAGTCAGATTTTGCAGTAACAAGGTAAACCTCTTTCTACAGTCTCTCATTTAATCATACTTTTGCCTCTACTTAGTTCATGTTTCTATAAATATGTACCTTCTCTGGCATACCCATTTGTGTACAGTTCATTCTAGAGATTTTAAAACATGGACTAAGGAAAACAATTAGCCAAAATTTTCTAAATGAGTAACCGCATAATTGGAGCAATATCTTACAAGCATTGATTATCCAAGTAATCGGGTCCATAAAAGAATAAAATTCACATGTTTTTCCATATCTGAAAGAAAAGTGTTGTTGTTTTGAAGAAATAGCATCAAGAAACCTTGGTATTATGTATTGTAATCTTGTTATTTATACCAATGACCAGATTAAGGGATGTGAACACTTTGTTGTAGTGAACTGTAATGTTGAAGATGTAGGTGGTTTCCCACATAAATAACCAACTTGCACAATGAAATGTAACGTCGATATTGTAGGTGGTTACCCTTGTCAATGGTTACCCAACTCACACAGAACGAAATGTAACACAAATGTGGATGGTGGTTACCCATGTCAATGCTAAACTCACACTATGTATAAATAGCAAAGAGGATGAAAATTACTAGATATTTGAGAGATGTCAAATCTTTCTTGCAGTTAAATGGATTTTTGATGAAAAATATTTGGTGGAATGCCATGTGGATGCCCAACTCACACCAGTACGTAAATGCAGAGGCGAAACAAAAATGATGTCATGATATGATTTTCTTAATAACACCATCCCCTCTAATCTCTCTCTCTCTCTATATATATATGAACATTCTTAATACTAACCCTCCAAAACCATGTGAATGAGTAAACAAAAAATTGTATAGGTGTGAATCCAATAAAACATGCAACTGAAGCCCAGGATGGTGTTCACTAATGTCGAGGATTTCCAAACTCTTTTTTTATGAAAATCTCACAATGAACCATCTGGGCTTGCATTGCATTCATGACTTCTCGGTCTTCCCTTGCGCTATAGATACTTCCATGAATATGTTTATTCTACTTGCAAAGTTTTTGGTTCTCATACAGGTTAGGGTTACCATTATTACTTCTATCAAAGGTTCATACTGGTCACTGTTGACAAGAGTAGTTCACATGCATCAAGTGATCTTACTAGGTGTGGAATTTGGCCCATGAGATATGCATGTCTGTAAACACACATGCATCTTTATCTGTAATAAGTAATACACAGATTTCATTCTCTCAGGTAAACACACTAGTAATTATGACATTGATAGAGCTTAGCTGTCATCCAAAGTTATCTATCACAAAAGAATATATGGTGATAGCTGTCACAAAATAATCTCTCACAAAAGTTGGTTCCTTTTGTCTGTCTCGCAGAATTTCCTTCCATCCTACAACCCTCCTATAAAAGACTACCTCTATAGTCCATAAAATAATCTCTATCTAAGTTAAAGAGGCAATCATGAAGTTGTTTAATGGGAAAGGATAGGAATGTATTAGTTGTAGTATGTTTATATTGGAGCTCATGGTCAAATACCCCAAAAGAGGACATAGATGTACCATAATCTGTTACACAGTAGCACTCTGGTGGATTACCTATACATTATGATTAACAATCAACCTGTAAGCCTTTATCAAGAAGAATGTGTATAAAATTTTCTGCTACTTCAGATTTCTAGACATGAACTGGAAGAGTAGAGTATGGTGATGGAAGAGTAGGTTACTTGGTTGCAAAATAAGCAGTAGATATAGGTGGATTTGAAAAGTGTGGTATCATACATGGCATATTTGCAATATTCACACCATATTTGTAAAATGTAGGTAGCAATGTATCAAGACAACATTCTTGAGCTCTTTGAGTAATGCTCTGATTCTCTGTGAAATCCAACCAAACCGAATTCTTTAAATGTTGCAATAGGATACTTCCCACGTTTTCTGAATTATTTCTAAAGCCAGTTTCAGGGATTCCATTGACAACATGAACATATAGCTCCTCAAAATTCCTTCAATCAACTAGTGCATCAAATTGGAAAGATCCTCGTCAACTATAGTGAAGAGAAAAATTCAGAGTCTAGAATATCCATCATTATCTTCTAGTTTGTTGTATTCTTCCATCATATTATCAATATCCTCCTCAGAGGTAACAGCAATAAGAGCATCAAGATCCTCATCAGGTAGTTGATACTTCAGAATAAGAGTAAGGCCATAAATGTCTCTAATATTGTGCATAAGTTCCTCATTGCTAATATCCTTATTCGCATTGATGATTCAAGTCTCGCCCCCCACATGCCTAATCTTGCCATCGCTTGGCCTGGGTAGGATTGTTCCTCCAAAGCTGTACATGAAAATTTCCTTCCCTAAGGCTGAATCATTTGATGTCCCTGAAAGGTAAGTTTATGTGGAGTATGAAGACATTTGTTGAAGTCTAGTTTTCCAAGAAGAATAAGCAACCAATCCTCTATCCAGTTGATACATACCATCATCAACACAGTGGGAACTTTTCATTTATTGGAAATATTTAACATATGTAGGATTCAAGTTTCTCCCAAAATCACTCAAGTTTCCTTTGTATGTTTCCCATGTAGAAATTTCAAAATTTCTACCTTAATATGTTTGACCTATGCCAAGTATGTCTGTTATATCCTCATAAACATAGGGGTTAGCCTCTAGAAAATTTACCTTTGGAACTGGTACCTTTACAAATCTAGATTCCTTCTGGATCCTTGATGCTTCCTGTGAAAATTCCAGAGAAAATTCCTCACTAGTTTGCAAGGAGTAATTTGCAATGCACATTCCTCCATTTGGTTTATTAAATATTAAAGGACTCAAATTTGATGGAATAAAGAGTTTGACTCTAGCATTCCCCTAGCCCTGGGTGTAAAATGCCTCATTTGTGATAGTCTAGGGTCTAGAGCCATCACACAACCTACTTAAACATTGGTGTTTCGGCTAGCCTCTCCACTTTTTCATCCATCTCCGTTAGCTTTTCTCGATGGAGTAAATCTTGTTGCCCTGTTGCTATAATGGGTATGGAAAAATAAATTCTCAATTGTAAAAAGAAGAATCATGACCACCCTACGTGCTACTGAAGCGATGAATAAAAAAAGAAACTATCGGTTCCATTTGTTCCTCCCGAGTCATTTCACCAAAGATAAATATGTAAGGAAACCTCAAATACCTTGTATTAAACTTTGATCGGTGATCGAGAGATAATATGTCTACATGAAAGTCCTTTCAAAACTAAAACTTCAACTACGCTTCAAGTTTAATTTTTAAGAGATATTTTTTTAACTAATTATGGGATTCAATACGCATAGATATAAAATGTTTATGAGCAACGAAACTTTGGAAACGAAAATAAAATTTGTTTAGAAAGTAATACCTATTCACTGAAAGACAAAGCCCGATTTAAAAGGACATACAAAATAAGCTTATAATAACTAGAGGAAAGGATTGGATTTGAAAATGGAGGGAAGCGGAGCACTCGCTGTCGGCGGCAACCCTAGGGCTCTCGTTTCTGGGTTTTCGGCTCTCTCGAAGGCAGCACATCCTGATCTGGTTCCTGTGGAGCCGATCCTCACTACCCAGCTACTCGGTTGGGGTTTGGAACCTCGTTGGACCGATATCCCTCGCACTGTGTCTGTTAAAGGTTCGGGATTCAGACTCTCTGGCCTCGGCTCCGGACATACCTGGGTGGGCGGACATGTATGGGCGTCGGACCTGCTATCTGGTCTTACCTGGGTGGAAAAGTATGGTTTTCGTATATCGATCTGTGGTTGCTCGGGATTTGCTGATATTTCCGGTCATATTCTTCTGCTGTCGACCTGCTGCTGGGGGCGGCTTAAAAACCGACCATATGAATCCCTCTGTGCGTGCACCTGTGATGGGTTCCGTTACCATGTTGACCGCACACCCGCCTCGTGGGCAGATTGGGGTTACCTGACACTGGATCGAGCGCCCGCCATGGACGATGTTCGAGAGGGCAAAAGGAGCAGCCAGCTCATCTGCGAGATCGAATCTCAGGTAGGCTCGGATCCTTTTCAAATTTTTATAAAGCCTCCCGTAGGCAGTAGTATCATATTATGGATTCGACGCACAGATTCGATTTTAGCTCTGAAGGAAGGAATACAGTCTATAGCGGGGTATCCATTACAGGTTCAGTCATTGATCTTTGGAGGGAAAGCCTTAGCTGATCACTGCACCCTTAATGAATATGCCATTGTTTCTGGGTCTACTATTTGTCTCAACCTTCGACTACGGGGTGGAATAATGAGCCAAAACAGAGCACATGGCCCCTCCATGGGAGCTAGTGCATCCAAAACAATGCCCTCAAAAGGTTCATACAGAAACGTATTACAGGGGGAGAAAAACAAATCTTCAGCACCGGATGTCCCTGCAGAAAGCTCCCCCAAGCCATATATTGTGGAACTGCAGGACAGTGTGCCTGAAATAAATATAGACAGTCCAGGTATTGATGGGCATAGAAATGCCTACGAATCCCAAGCAATAATAGGCAGATTTAACTGTTTCTGGCCCAAACCAATGGAGCTGTTCCATTGGATTTTTACAAACTGGACCATGGAATGTGAGATCCACCTATGTTCAAAGGGGTTATTCATTGTCAAATTTTCAAAAACTGAGGACAGAGACACCATCCTTAGCCGGGGACCATGGTTCTGGGGCTCCACAGGACTCTTCATCACACCATGGTTCCCAAATTTTGATGCCAACACTATGGAGGTTACTAGAATGCCGGTATGGGTCAGACTATACAACCTCCCGCTACATTTTT
This sequence comes from Pinus albicaulis, assembly GCA_034641835.2. Classification (NCBI taxonomy): domain Eukaryota; kingdom Viridiplantae; phylum Streptophyta; class Pinopsida; order Pinales; family Pinaceae; genus Pinus; species Pinus albicaulis. The sequence goes on along the minus strand of JAXQQM020063699.1, from coordinate 49,144 downwards.
GGAATGAAAATGTACTTGGCAGCATTGGAAACACCCTTGGTAGATACATTAAAACAGATACTCAACGCCTGGAGGAGCGCATTTTCACCTTTGCACGTATCTGTGTGGAGGTCGACTTGAGCAAAGGACTCCCAGAGTGCATTTTGTTGAATAATAAACAACAAAGATGGACACAACATTTAGATTATGAGAACACAGCCTTTAGATGCCGAATATGCAGGTGCACAGGACACCTACAAAACACTTGCCCGGCAGCCAAAAGGGACAACAGAAAAAAGAAGAAATCAGGCAAAACTGCCAAAGGTTGGCAATTTCCTTCTGAAGAACCAGAACTACAGGAAGAAGAGGAGGAACCCTCACCTCATGAGAATCAACAAACAGATACCTCCTTGGGCACACATGAACAGGAAATGGAAGATCCTCTTGACACCACCACAAAGACTCAGCAAGATATGGTACCTGGAGCACAAGACAGCGGGGGATACAAAAGAACACATACACCAGACACATCAGACTCTGATAAGGATATTGGAGCACAAACGGTAGAAAATCAGCTTGTCCTTATCGAGACCGCGCCAACACAAGGTGCTTGGCGTAAGATTGAAAAGAAGAAAGGAAGAAAATCCTAATTGTACTTCCTTTGTATTTTTATTTGCGGCTACTTTGTATGTCCTTGGGACTATTACCAGCACAATGTAACATGTAATTTTGTTTTCTCATAAATAAAATTACGAATTTTTCCTTTGTGAAAAAACTAGAGGAAAGTGTACATCATATCTTTAAAGTAAATTTTTTTATCAAAAGCCTGGAAAATATTTAAAAAGTACAGGTTCTGGTCAGGTTAGACCATATTAATAAAACTTCTAACAAAGATTAATACAAGAATCATTTCCAGTAAAACAAGGGACTGAAGCCCATTCTATCCTACCAAAATAAAACATCTCTCTCTCTCTCTCTCTCTCTCTCTCTCTCTCACTATATATATATATATATATATATATATATATATTGGATGGAATTATAATGATATGCTCCACTGTGAAGGGCTTCACCTATTTCCTTCGAGACCTTGTATCAATCGATGTGGGAAGAGGGAAAAAGTATCATTTTTGGAGTAAATGGAAATATCATAGAGAAATATTATAAATTTAAACCCTCATGGTCTATGAAAGAGTAAGCCTTTGAAATGGTATGAGACTAAACTTTAGGAATTCAAGCATACAGGAAATTATTAGTGTTCAATTTAGAAAGGAAAGAAGAAGTAAATATTCTAAAAATATCTAGAAAGATAAGAACAAGGCTACCTGAAGTTAGATTTGCTCAATTGGAAAAACCACATGGAGCTGCAAAACATAACCAGAAAATTCCATGATGAAAAAGGGGTAAATAGTTAGGTTGCGTGAGACATTTAACACTGATACAAATTAGGAAAATTTCACAAAGTTTTTCTAAAAGAATTTGTTCGAAGAATTCATGCAGTAGCCATGACTAAATATTTGAGAAACACCTTGAAAGTGAACAATTTAATTTACCTTCGGTTTATGAACGACGAGTTTCATACCCTCGACTAGTGGAATTCCCATAATAGGAAGAGGTGTAGAAGAAGCCAAAAGTAAATTCCACTCAAAGGAGAGGTAATAACCTTGAGAAAGAAGCAAATGACTCAGTAAGAGTCAAAAACTACAATAAAAAATTCGAAAACATCACAAAACATCGAGAACAAGTGACCATGAGGAAGCTATTATGTCGCGTAGGCTGGACCTGGACAAAATTGTCTGAAAAGAATTAGCATAATGAAAAGGAATCATAAGAAAGGGTCATTCAAAAAATAGAACCAATGGAATAATCAGAGAATTAAAAATTTGTACACTGAGAAATAAATTTACCTATTGTAGATGCAAGCTTAAAAGCAAAGAGATTTAACAAGCCGATGAAGTGAGTAACAAAACCATAGATAAATGTCGAGGGAGACTAGGAATAGAAACCCTAGCACTACCAAGAGTTGCAGAGCTATGAGAGCATGACTGCGAAAAAGAAAATGGCAGTATGTCGGCGGAAGGGGAGATAGGTGGTTACCATAACCATCGATTGAAGCACCATTGTTAGATATAATATGAGAATCCCCATCATCAAGGCGGTGCTAGATCACATGAATAGGGGTGAGGTGGCACCCATCTGCAACACGACCTTAACCTAGGTTACACTGTTCCAGTCATAATGGCCATGTATGGAAGTCAAGGGGGGTCAAAAAATAAATATTTAGAGTTAAGGAAAGAACTTAACCAAAGTATTTCTCGAAAACAGAAAACCTCATTCCAATAGCCCAACAGAGAAGATTGAGTTGAAATCTTATAATGTATAATATTGGAGTCATGAGCCTCATGTAGCTGATACATTATATATATAAATAATGGTACAATTTTGAAGTATTGAATCCCAATGAGTTTTTTTTTCAAAACGAGAAAAATGCTTTCCTTTTCATTAAATAAAAAATAGAGTACAATCATATGGATTTCATACATTCTATTTTTTCATTCCTCTTTATATCAGTGTCTTATTCTTTCTCATATCAATATTTATGCCAAAATTTCATACATGTTCTCTTGCATATCCTATATATCCTATCATCTGATAATCCTATAATTCCTATCAATACTAGATACAAAAATATCCATTTTATACATCAAAAAATGGATATGTTTCGAATCTTAGTTTCTTGATTTTTCAAAACATTGTATGAAAAATACCCTTGAGTTAGAAGATGAGATTCTTGAGATCTAAAACAATCCACCAGTGTCACAATACGTCTTCACCAATTTTAAAAATGAAGTAGACCTAGATCACGACTCTCCAAATGTTTCTTTAGCACCAAAAAAATAAGAATCGTGTAAGGGGGTGGAGAATAAGTACACACCATCCTCCTCTTTTCCTTCTTCCCCTTTATACTCGGAAGTGATTATAATTCAATGTTATTCCTATTAAACAAGATGGAAAGATAACATAAAAAGAGAAATCTAGTCATGAGGACTTTCTTGCACACCATGTGTTAAGACCCTGAGTCGACATCACCACCCTCGGGTGAGTTGGGCACCCCACACGGTCGCACATGAGCTAGGCACAACATGGGCGTGCCCACTGCGACGAATGTGTGATGTTGGGTGGGCGCACCCAAAGTGTGAGGGTCGTGCGAACGATGGGCGGGTGACTCATGTTGAGCGTTCAGGCGGGCATGCGATTAGGCGAGGCGCCCATGGTCAAGGCAACACGATGGTGACTTGACACGATGGAGAGCGCGTGCACACCGAGTGCAGGTGAATCGAAGGAAAGTGTGGATGTGGTCAACCGAGAAACTAAGTGAGGAGGTGATATGCGATGGAATTTTATACAAAGTCGGGTGAATGAACTGACGTATGGCTGAACGCATGGGTCGATGCTACACATTGGTGAATAGTTGTGTTGATGGGTCGACTTGGTGGGACGACACCCCTAAGCTACATGACCCTTCATTGTATCCATCAGCAAGAATCAATATATATACATGGAGGGTGCAAGTGGGGAAACACAATAGGAAAATCATAGAGACAACCATTCAAAGTTTGTAGTGTGAAGTCGATGGAAGTTGGGTGTGGCTGAACCGAACAGTGCGGTGATGTGGGGATGAGCCCACTGGTTAGGAAGCTCGAGTAGGAAACATTGTTCGACATCATGCAAGCTTGGTTCAACAATGACAATGTTCGGTTCGGGTGGCATTGCAGGTTGCAGATTCGAGTCACGGCGAGCAGGCATGTGCACTGCACTACACGACCGTGCAAACGGGGTTAGCGGGGCGGACTTGTGACCAGATGTGCATAAAATGTCGACTCGTTCATAAATTCATGTAGAGTTGTGGTTTCATGCATAAAATGTCAACAAGTGACCTAGGTGGGCAGAAAAATCAGAAGAAGGCTGAACTCGTGCAGAGTTGGCCACCCTTAGTAAAATTATGTAAAATATTGTAAAAATGATAATAAAAGCGTTACATTGATAAATGATGTTGTTGGTATGTGTTTCTACAAATTGTACTGTCGTGTTATGTTTTTCGCACATAACTAATAATATAAGAAAATAAGTGTAATGGTAGGCGTAGCTCGAAAGATGAAAAAAGGTTAAGTATGGATGTCTAGTCAGTGTTGCACGACATCCCGAGCGGTGGAACCAACATTAGGGGCATTTTGAGGTCTAAAATGGGCCTCCTAAGGAAATTATAAAATAATAGTGGAAATAATAAAATAATATTAGATTACATCATCAAATTTTAGAGGGAAAAAGGAAAAAAACTACTTTTTCAACTCGTATTTTCAACTTATCTCTCTATGGGTTTACTCAAATTTCGAGCAGGAACACTTGTTGGATGTAGAATTTGATTCCTCATCTAAGGAGTACCCATGTTTCATACTTTTGACGAACCCTGCTACATGAAAAATGAGAAATACATGAAAAACATGATTTCAATCACGTTTTTCATGTATTTCTCTTTTTTCGTGAAGCAAAGTCCATCGAAAGTATGCAACATGGGTACTCCTTGGATGAGGAATTAATTTTTTCATCCAATGAGTAATTCCGCTAGAAATTTGAGAAAAACTTTAGGGAGTTAAGTTGAAAATACAAGTTGAAAATGTAGTATTTTATTATTTTTTAATCTTTTTACCTTTTTAACCCAAAAATGGTGAATCATCCCCCATGGTTGACATCATCATCTTGAATACTATTGGTTCTTATAAAGTTCATTTTGGTTGTAAATTTTTCTTAGGAGACCCATTTTAGACCTCAAAAGTTCTCTAATGCTCGGGGGTGTGACACCATAGATCTAGTGGTGGGCTGTCTACTAGTAATTTTTAGAAATGTTATATTTTTGTATTTTGTTGTCGTTTATCTATTTATATTTTAATCCTATATTTAAATAAACTCACACTTTTAACATGAAGTAAGGTTATTATTATTTATTTACTAAATTTAAATATGAAAATTTAACTCTAGATTTAAAGGAACTCACATAAAGCAATGTAGTTTAAAAATTAAATTTCATCGCCAAATAAATATAAATATAAATATTTAACTATCTAAATATTACCTTTACTAAAATTATAATGAAGGCATTGCTTCAAAAAAAAATTAAACTTTACCCAAATAAATATATATGTCAATATTTGATTTCACTATCCATGTAGGTCATTGATGCAAACAATAAATGCAATATTAAAACAATTAATTTCCTATGGATAACTCCATCCCTGGTCCCTAAATTTTAACACTGCAGCTTGATTCAAAGAAGGGGGTCTTTGAATTCATTTGCAATGTTAAAATTTAGAGACAATTAAAGGGTTTTCAAAATTTTAACACCATAGATGGATTCAGAGACCCCTATGTCTCTAAATTTTAACACTGCAGATGGATTCAGATATTCCTCTAAGGAGGTCTCTAAATCCATCTACAGTGTTAAAATTTAGTGAAATGTGACACTTTAGTATCAAAATTGCAATTTTCATTTCCAAAGTGAGGCAATTAAAAAATGCTAACATAAATGACTAATTCATATATTTTGTCAATTATTATCTGGTCATATATTTTAGTTTTGAACTAAATTAGTCATTTAAGTTAGTAACTTTTAGTTGGGTCACTTATTATCTAGTCATATATTTTATCCATAGACTAAATTAGTCATTTAAGTTAGTCATTTTTAGTTGGATCACTTAAAATTGCTCAAATTTAGTAGTATTTCACTTGAAATAATTGTGGTGACTAACGTTTTTAGTCACCTAGTCACTAATTTCATCATTTTCTACTAGTGAATTTTATTCCATGAGGGCTTCAATCATGCATCATATCTCCTTACAAGATTCTCCAATGCTCCAATTGTTGAGCCTGCTATGTTTTTAAAATAATTTTCAATACGCTCCAAAAGGATCTTCAAAATCAAAGCTCCTTCAAGGGTATTGTTACATCATTTTTTGGTCATCTAACCTGTTACTATTAGATGGAGCTAAGTACACCATGTAAAACCAATTTTACCCTAAGTAAAATTGCTTGAACACTATGAAAAATAACTTAGTAAACCTCATTTATTAAGTTGTTTATGGTCTAAATAGAAAACCCCATGAAGAAATATTAAATAAATCCACATTTGTTTGATTTTCCTCAAGTAATAATTAGTTAAACAACTGTTTAATTAATATTCTTGGTCATATTTAACTCAAAACAAGAAAATTAATTAGATAAATGATTATTTATATTATTATTTTCTAGGAATAATTATTTAAACCTTATTTAAATAATAGTCCTTGTTAAATGGGACTAAATCACTTATAAATAATTAAATAAATCATTATTTATTTAACCACATCCTTAAAATAATAAATAAATCATTTATTTATTTATTATTTACAAACATAGGGATTTGACCCAAGTCAAATTCTTTTTCCCTCTAACAAATATAATAAAATATTCCATAAAAGTTGGATCTTGATTTAATTAATAATATTTTAATTATGCACCAATATCTAGACTAACTCAATATTTTGTTATAAATAGAAGGGTTTTTCCATTCATTCACTACCTTTTGTTGCCTAAAGATCACTCCGGATCTATACTTTTGGTCTGACTTTGATCCTCCATCATTGTCATATTTTGCTACCATTTTTCTTGTGACTCCCTTTGAGTTCCATTTTCGTGCGGGTTTTCTACACCATCAAGAAGAGATTTTTTAGATACGAAATGCGAGAGGACTTACAAGAACCATCCCATTAAGGAGAACTGGTAACATATTTCTATGTTCCCTTCCCAGGTCTCAAAAAATACAAAAATTCTTTAAAAAAATCTTGTCTTGTTTATTGGATGCATGGAGCAACTCCTGCTTTTATTTACTACTTAATGTCTTTTAATGCATAGATCTAGATTTTGCAGCATTTATCTTGGTCAACTAATTGCAAATCTAAAGATATTGGCAGCCATATTTTTTGTTAGGGATATTTGTTATGCACGACTAAAGTGAGCCTTTTTCGTACGCTTGCGATTAAGATTCATGCTAACAAATAGTGACTCCACAAGGGTTTACGACTACGACCTCTGTCGTTTTTCAGATCATTGCATGACCAGCTGCTTCAAAACCTAGGATTTATCTTCAGCTTCTTGTTTTGCTTTTCTTGATGTTGTTTTTAACCTATAAAACCCTAAAACATTAAAAAATCTAAATTCTGTGTGTTTCGAACTGTTACGCGGTGTGGGAGGCATATTTCAATTTGAGATGACGTTGAAACACTGCTCCAGGGGTGCAGGAAGTGCGGAGATCCACACCCAGGCCAAAACATAAGCCTCTACGGAAAAGCAATTCGAAAGCTGCCGAGCCTGGACTTTTGCGGGATTTTTACGAGATTTTATGGGTTTATGCAGGCCTCTATTCAGGGTTTATTGACCTCTGTCATCTGTTTTGGACATGTAGTTGTTATTTTTTACTCATCAAAGTGGAAACCTATCCCCCTAGGGCTTCAGTACCCTCCACCTTTTGTGGAAGAGTTTTAGCTTCTGCAGGTTGTCTGAAATTCATTAGGGGAATTTTGAGGTCTAAAATGGGCCTCCTAAGGAAAATGTACAATCAAAATTCACTTTATGAGAACCAATCACATTTTAGGGGATGACATCATCCCTAATGGTTGAGGTGGCATTGCTTGAGTTAAAGGTACTTACTTGTCAAATTCTCAATGGTGGTTAAAAACTCATGGTTAACCATGGTAGTGCTCTAAGTACTTTTAAAGTCAAAGTAAAGTACTCATAATAAATGTCATTTCACACTTTTTGAATAAAAATATATTATTGTCATTTCATATTTCTTGAAAGAAACAATGCATATCCTTATACATTTATTATATTATATTATATTACATTATTTTTATATAGTATATTAATTACATGTTATTATACAATTTAAATAATATAAATTTTAATTAATAGCATATAATATAATTAAAAATTTATAAATTTATATTTATATTTTATTTTAAGTTATTTAAGTACAAAGGACAAATGCATTAATTTTTCAATGATAATGATTTTTTCTTGAAAATCTCATTCTTATTTATAGTCACATCAATACAATTTTTTTATTAATTTTATTTGGTACAAATTTTGAGTTGAATTTAACTATGGTTAAATGGATAGTGGTGCAAAAAGTGAATTGCAAATTCATAAATATTATTTTATTGGTTTAACTATTATTTTATTATTTCCTTAGGAGGCCCATTTTAGACCTCAAAATTCCCTTAATGTTCAGTGTGTTCAACCATTTTTTTCCAGATCTAATCGCTTACCTTTAAATCCACTTCAAATTGGTTATTTATCCATCCAAAACACCTCTTTTCAGTTTTGTTTGGGTTTTCCTCTAGGGTCCCCTCTGTTTCCCTTCAGTTCATAGCCTTTTGCCACCTCATCTACAACAATTTTTTCTCTGATTTTTTGCTGTTTTTTTGTACCTATTTCCAGCAGATCTTTGCCCACCTACAGACTAGTTGTTAAGAGGCCTGCCTCCTTGGATTTAGATTAATGCATAATTAGCTGTTTATTTTCTGTTATTTCAATTTCATATACTATTATTTGTAGGTTTATTTATAGTTATACAACACACTTTTTCTTTTTCTCTACAAAATTAAAAATTACACACTTAACACACACACCCTAAGTGAAGAAGAGCTTGGTTAACACCGCCAAGAAAAGAATTTAACACTGTAATCAATTGATCCTGCACCTCTCTGCCCTTATTTTGATATTGTAATCAGTTGATCTTGCACCTCCTTGCCCTTGTTGGTCTCTCTTCCCTTTGTGCCATGTTTGCGCCTTCATCATTGCGCCTCCAAGGCATTTAGCCTGGAGACTTCTTGGCCTTCATCCTCAGTTTCCGGTAGGAAGACTTACTCCTCCGCGTAGGATTCGAGTTAGTCCTCCACCAAGTCCGCACTCTGACTCTTCTTCTGGTTCTTGGGTTCCCCTTCTGGTTCTGCCCCTGGTTCTCCCCCTGTCACCTTCACCATGTCTGGTTCAAGACCGAACGCTGGTGGTAGCCCCGACCCTAATGCTGGGAATACTACTAGTGGGACCGCAACAGGAACTACCCTGGCTGCTCCCTTGCTCCCCTATATGGCAGGCTTCAGTCTTCCCGATTTTAACCAGTTGATCAATGACCCTATACACCATGATGCTAGTTGGCCTGCTATGCCGACCAAGCTCTCTTCCGACATCCCCAAGTTTGAAGGTCTTGCTGGAGAAGATTCTACAAATCACGTTCGATCTTTCCACATGTGGTGTTCGTCTAACTCCATTACCGATGACTCTATCCGTCTTTAGTTGTTCCAATGTACGCTTACTGGCAAAGCTTCTAAGTAGTATGTTGATCAGGCCTCATCCTCTCATACCACCTTTGCGACTCTTGCCCAAGATTTTCTGTCTTATTTCCAACTTCTCCTTCGTTATGACACTGGTACCGAACTTTTGACTTCTTTCCGTCAATCATCTGCGACCTGCCTATCTGATCATGTCCAGGAATGACGAAGAAGAAAGAGCCTATGTCGATCCCCTACCTTCGAAGACCGTGTCTACATGGACTGATTCCTTAGATCTCTTTTTCTTGCTATAAGCAAAGAAGTCACATCGCATTTCCCTTAAACTGAAGAAGTTACTCTCCAGATTGCCTTAAAATATGACCTGATCTACGCTCAGTCGAGTTATGTTTATAATGTTCTACCTAATCTTCCTAGACCCGGTGGTGCCAATGCACCGGGGGCATCTCATGCAGCCGAAGGTATCGTTGGAGCTCTTTCTCATCCATAATCTCAGCCTCCCATGGGCTATGGTTTTCCTCAAGGAGGGGCCAGCACTTCCAGCACTTTTCCCCCTCAAACACTGTTACCGATGAAACGGGAACTATTACCTCAAAATGGGAACTCTAGCCCAAAAAGACTAAAAAAACATGAAAAAATGCCCCAAAAACAAAAAGCGTGTATTCCAGAACGCATTTGGTTTTTTCTCAAGGTCAAATTTCAACATTTTATAAAATTATGCTAAAAACGAAATTGTTTCTTGAAAAAAGGATTGAAAAAACACCCTAAAAAAAACGAGTTGATGCTGGAATAACAAAAAAAAGCATTGTGTCACACTTTTGACATATTGTAACAATGGAATTAAAGACAACATATTAGGACGTTGAAAAATCGTAAAATTCTAAATTTTTTGATAGATGATGTTAAATATAAACAAAATCATGTTTGAAGGGCTTATCATTTCGAACAATTTTTATCCATGTTGTTAAACATAAAATATCTTGACTCTAAACAACCTTAAAATTGTAATTATTTTCAACCATAACATTAAAGAGAAAATTTCGTAGCGCATAAAAACCTTAATGACAAGCTGTAAATCTCAAGTTTTTAAATCTTAACTTTTCAAGATACTTGAACCATGAAATTATGGAGAAATTATATGACTTAAACAATTTTTAAAAATGAACAAGGAAATGAAAAATTTATTATTCCAACAATAATTTTAATTTTAAAGGAGAAAAATATATCTCTTTTCAAATATTAGCATAAGAAAAATTTAAATCTAATTGCAACCAAAACCTAAAAATCAAGCATCAAAACAAAGTGTCTCCTCTCAATGAGGCATATAATTTTTAAAATTTTTTAAAGTATCTTATACCAAATGGTTACAATACATAATATCATGGTAAAATCACTACATAATCTAAAAATTCAACATTAATTTCTATTTTCTTTTTTACTTTTAATCAAAATATCAACATTGGTACATTAAATATAACATAAATTATTTTTGTAATTCATTGTTGCATTGTGGATATTCTAAAGAGATGATTTATTCATAATTAAAACATATAATCCAACAAACAAAGAAATTCCTCATAACTTCATGAAAAATCAAATGGAAGTCAAAATTTTGATTTCAAGTTACCATGCAAACATCAATTACATAAAAGTGTCTTAGACAATTATTCAAAATCAACCATAGGTTCTGGCACACCATCAAAACCTACATCTTCAGATGAATGACTCGATGCAGATGAAGATGATCCATATTCTTCTCTTTCATCAACTAGTGCTCCATTTGAGTCAACATGCATGCCCACCATTTCAGAGTTCAAAAGTCTTATAGATCTACGTCTACATTCTGCAGAGTCCCATTTCAACAGTAATTGTTCTGGTAGCAATTTCTTCAAAATATTTATGGTCTGCAACCGAAGAGTTCCTCTCTTTGTCAAATTGAATTCATACACAAGTATGTCAACATCCTCCAATTTTAAGACATCTGTGCAGCGACGATTTATATTTGTGCCCTTTATTTTTCTCTTTCTGCCAATTCTTTTTTCCACTACCATCTCTGGCTTGTACACACCATTGAAAGGGTGGGTACTTGTGGCATACCAATGTACATCAATAGTTGTAATATCTTCATTTTCATTAATGACCTTTATAACCTTGGCAATCCAGAATGGATAGCCAAGTGGATCTTCATCTGCTAACACTGCTATCATGCAACCCTCCTTAAGATCCTGCATAGAACCCCTGTAAAGGTCTTCCATGGCTTCACGTTGTGCACATGATCTTCTAGAACCAATATAGATTTCTCTTTCCTCTACCTGTGGGGAATTAATAATAGCTTGAGGCTGTTGTTGTTCAACATTGTGTGTTTCCTGATGTTCATGTTCATTTGGCATATTTTGTGGCAAAAAAAAATGAGTCTTCAAAAGTGTATCCACATTTATTGATCTTGAAATCATATCACTTTGATTACTGAAAAAAGACTCCCACCAAACAGAATCAGCAACATCGAAGTACTCATATGTATCTCTAATACATCTTTTAACTTCCTCTAGACATTCAGAATAATTTATGTCTCTCTTCTGCCTTCGTGCATTATGGAGTTCAGCAACTGACTGTAATAACAATATCTTTGATGAAAATATTGGACGCTCTGGAATGAACTTCAAAAATGCTAAACCTGATGATGGTCCCCATTCTTCAACAGTTGAATACTTCTTGCCCCATATAAGTGTTATCCCATCAATTTTTTTGATATGAAATTGATGCTGGAAGCTAATGTCGTTAAGTTGTTCAATGCATTTCTCCTCACCATGCGATCCAAAAATAAACCTTCGCATGTCAATAGTTTCTTCCAACACATGAAAAACAGGCTCTGGAATGTACGATTTATTAATACATTCAATTAATGATGGCAGGCTCCCAACACCTTTCCTCCTCAATGTTACTGAAAAATGACTAAACATTTGATCAATATGATCATGAGTATGCCCAACAAGAAGGAAACCAACCTTTATCTTTTTAAAAATTCCCAATTCAACGAGCATGTTTAGATACCCAAAAAGAACTTGATTTTTGTTCTCACGACTTGTGTTGTCTAATTGTAAATACAAAACTTCAGGAAGAATCCCAGACCAATGAGTAACCACATCATGGATTATAGTTATAGTCAGATTTGCATCATTGTGAATATTTGGAGTTGTGAAGAAAACTCTTGGAAACATCTTCTCATTAAATACCATACAACCAACCAAGTGAAACTGAATGAAATTTTCCTCCTGTAATTTTTTTGGCGTGCGGACAAAATGTGGAAGAAGTGTTTTCTTTTGGTCCATACCATCAATTATCAAACCTAGATATTTATTTGGATGATCATAACACTTCTTTCGATGTTTATACAAATTTTGTCTTTCACTTGTTTGCTGATTGTGATGCTCTTAAAGTTCTTTGACAATGAAATCTGTACATAAAATAAAAGAAACATATGAATAAATATATTTTCGTAGTTGATAACTATCCAATTTTAAAAAACAATGTTTTGAACGCATACCTCTTTTTTCCCCTTGACATTTATCTCTTTTTTCTTTAAGAGAAGCACATGTGCTGCAAACCCCCATCCTTGTCTTCTTAGGAATACGAACATTGTTGAATTAATTTTTCCATAACCTTGTAAAATAAGAATATGTTTAATAAAATTACCAACTCCTTCAACAACTTCTGCATAATCTCTGTATAAGATGCATATTTCTCGTCTTGAGAAATTATCTGGAATATATATTGTGTATTTATTTGGAATACACTCTCCATGCTTTGAAAAGAAGTCTTTCATCCATGTCTTAGCAGTATTTGCAAATGGTCCAACCTCCCGTTTATAATGTATTTCTGAATAATATGTGGGATCCTTTTCCAGTTTTTCTTGGATTCTTGACAAACAACAATTACCAATTGAATGCAACATTTTGAAAGCCTTTCTGCAAAGCAATACATTCCCAATATGATAATCATAACCTGCAAGTGTAGCTTGCATGCAACCCACTAAATATGATTTTTTCATGCTTTTATTCATTGACATATATCTTTTCCTTTTCTCCAAAACAAAGTTGAAATCCATATGTTTCAAGCAATCCCTTCGACAATAGTCACTTGAAATCAAATGAACGACGTAACTTCTTTTTGTGAGATATTTTGTCCTCGCCCTTGTATAACTGGAATGTTTTGGATTGATATGAAAAAGTCTACTCCTCCTAGTTACAATATTTTCTTGCAACGGATTCATCATTCCATCATCCTTTGTAGAAGCAGTTTCATCACCATTAGGAGAAGTATTGTCCCCACTATCATCATTCTCAACACAGTTAAGAAATTCATCAACATCATTGCCTGGAAAATTTCCACTACCATCATCACTTGAACAAAACATTTCACAAGAATCATTTGCGCTTTTGTAACCCTGATTCAAATGAAATTCTTCACCATCTTGATCCATGCTTTCAAATTCTTCCCTGGGAGGATTCAATTCTTCATCACCACGAGAGTCTTTGAAACGATCACTTAGAGAAAATGCATTATTCATATATGTGCCTCTAAAATTACCATTTGCAAGAAAATCTTCATCCTCCCCTTCCTCAGTGGTGCTCTCATAATCCTTGGGATTAGGCCTAAGTGGAAGCTTTGAATCTGTAGTCACTAGAATTTCTTCATCCCGCCCCTCCCCTTCCTCACTGGTGCTCTCATAATCCTTAGGATTAGGAATAAGTGGATGCCTTGAATCTATATTTATTGGAAATTCTTCATCCCCCCTTCATCAATGGTGCTCTTATAATCATTACGATTAGGATGAAGTGAAAATTTTGACTCTGGAAATTCACCCCCCTCTTCATTAGTCATGCTAGCATATTCCTTAGGATTAGGACGAAGTGGATATTTTGACGCTGCAAATTCTTCATTCCCCTCTTCATCAGTGGTGCTGGCATAATCCTTAGGATTAGGACGAAGTGAATATTTTGACTCTCCAAATTCTTCATTCCCCTCTTCATCTGTGATGCTAGCATAATCCTTAGGATTAGGACGAAGTGGATATTTTGGCTCTGGAATTTTTTCATCCCCCTCTTCATCAATGGTGTTGGCATAATCCTTAGAATTAGGATGGAGTGAATGTTTTGACTCTGGAATTTTATCGTTCCCCTCTTCATCAGTGGTGCTGACATAATCCTTATGATTAGGACGAAGTGGATATTTTGACTCTGGAATTTTTTCATCCCCCTCTTCATCAGTGGTGCTGGCATACTCCTTAGGATTAGGACAGAGTGGATATTTTGATGCTGCAAATTCTTCATTCCCATCTTTATCAGTGGTGCTGGCTTAATCCTTAGGATTAGGACGAAGTGGAATTTTTGACTTTGTAAATTCTTAATTCCCCTCTTCATCAGTGGTACTGTCATAATCCTTAGGATTAGGACGAAGTGGATATTTTGACTCTGCAAATTCTTCACTCCCCTCTTCATTTGTGGTGCTCGCATAATCCTTAGGATTAGGAAGAAGTGGATATTCTTCATCTCCCCCTTCATCAGTGGTGCCCTCATAACCCTTAGGATTAAGACGAAGTGAAAATTTTGACTCTGGAAATTCTTCATCATGCCCTTCATCACTATTGCTTTCATAATTAGGATTAAGAGTAAGTGGAATAACTGACTCTCGATTTAAATAAATTTCTTTTTGTTGTGCCTCATCAATTATGTTCTCATCATCCTTAGGATTACGAGCAAGTTAATTTTTTGACTCTTTATTCATGGTGAACGAACTCCTGTTATATTCATCAATCTGAATAGATTTGTTGCGTGACGAAGATGTTGATGTGTTAAAAAGAAAAACTTCGCTATCAGAAGAACCCATGGCTTTCAACAAGAATATGTTGAATGATACAAATGCCTCTCCCAATTACAATATCTAGCTTAAACATTGAAAATCTCCCTCCAAATTTGCCCCCCAAAAAATTTCACGAAAAACTTTCCCTCCAAAATTTTCGTTTCAAATATTTCGTACAAAATATTCGTCAAAAATGTATTTAAAAACATTTTAGTAAATTGTTTGTGTTGAAATATTTTACCGATTTTTCTATTCAAAATATCCACAAAATATTCCTATCATGCATGTCTTCCAAACTAAAATAATGTTGTTATTTTAATAATTTAACATTGACTACATGTAAATATTAACTATAATATTACTATAATTAACTACATGGAACTATTTTAAATTTTAAATTTTAAACCTACATTATATTCGTCTAAAATATATTTCAAAATTTCTTAATAAATTGTTGATCTTGAAATATTTCACCATACTTTCTATTCAAAATATCCACAAAAGATTCCTTTCATGCATGTCTTCCAAATTAGAATAATCTTCTTATTTGAATGATTAAAGATTGACTACATGTAAATATTAACTATGATACTACATGCAAATATTAACTATTTTAACTATAATATTAACTACAATTAACTACATTTAAATATTTTAAATTTTAAATTTTAATCCCAGATTATATTTAAATGATTTAACATTAAGTACATGTAAATATTAAATAAAATATTAATTATGATAACTACATGCAAATATTAACTATTTTAACTATAATATTAAATATAATTAACTACATGTAAATATTTTAAATTTTAAATGTGTATCCCACATTTGTTAAATAGTAAACCAATCACACGAAATTTGTTATATAATACGAATCATTGTTTCTATTCATCACATCACATCAAGTTTTCTCGTTTTTGTTGGAGCAATTTTTTGGAGGTGTTGTATTGGCATTGGTAACTTCGTGGAGGCGTTGCATTTGCATTGGAGGCGTTGTGTTCGTATCGGTAATTTTGTGGAGGCATTGTGTTCGCATTGGTGACAAGATTTTTTTGCATTTCAAAGATTAGTTTTCCTTCTATTTTGTCCATTTAAAGTTGATTTTGGGAAAAATCTGTTTTTTCTATGGTTTTTGTGTTCAAAAACTATTTTTATTAAAGTTTTTAGGTTCGAAAACCATAATTTATTTTATATTTTTTTTAGTGAAGAAAATGGAAAAAAAACTACATGAAAATTTATTTTTAAAAATATAATTAAATATTTTTATTTATTTTTATCTAAAAGAGAATAGATAGTTTTAGTTTATATTAAACCTATTTGTTTTTTTTTTTAAATATATTGGTGGTTTCATTATTTAAATTGTTTTTTCTGTTTTCTTTAACAAATTTTTTATTTTATTTTTTATTTTTATTTTCTTTTTAATTTTAAACTTGTAATTTATAATTTTAATTTGTTTTTGTTTATATTTGAAAACATATATATATATATATGTTTTTTTTTTTTTTCATAATTTTAAATTTTACAGTGTTTTATTTTATAATAAATAAAAAATGTTTTCTTTATTACAATTGTTTTAGTTTTAAAAAAATAAAAATAAAAAATTAACATTTTCATATATTTATTTATTTATAATTTAAAACATATTTTTAATTTTTTTAATTGTTTTTTCTATATTTTAAATTATAATTATTTAGTTGGAAGAAAATAAAAATAAAAATCTTATAGGTTTGTTTATATTTTAAAACATGTTTTAAAATTATTTTTTATTGTTATTTTTATATTTTAAATAATAATTGTTTTCATTTAATTTTTTTATTTTTTTTTTAATATTTGTTTGTTTATTTTTTAAAACATATTTTTTAATTTGTTTTATTGTTTTTTATATTTTAAAATTTTAATTGAATAGTGTTTTTTTGTTATTTTTTTTTTTTTTAATAAATAAAAAAGTAATTTGTCGCCTAGCCAAGGGTTTGAGGCAGGCTGGGCAACCCTCGATGGCGCCGCCCAACAGGCTTCTGGCCCTCGGCCGGGCTGAGGGCGATTCCGAGAATCGCCCTCTACTCAGCCGGGGGCCGGAGGCAGGCTGGGCAGCCCTCGACTGCGCCCCTCGGCTTGCCTCCGGCCCCCAGCTGGGCGGAGGCGATTCTGAGAATTTCCCTCCACCCAACGGAGGGCCGAAGGTAGGGTACACAATCCTTAATGACACCACCCGACCTGCCTCTAGCCCCGAGCAGGCGCGATTTTTTTTTTCTTTACATTTAAATATATAATGCAATTTATAATTTTTTTTTTTTTTAAATATAAAATTTTAATGCTTTTTTATTTTATTTTAATATAACATTCTAATATAAAATTTTAAAATGATAAAATAAAATTTTAAAATACAATAAAACATTATAAATTTTAAATTTAAATTTAAATTTTAAAATATATGTTTTAATTATATTCATTATATTTAAAATTTTAAAATATAATTGATTAAGTGTATATTTAATAAAACAATACAATTTAAATTTAAATTAAAACAAAAAATACGCATTCATTTTTTTTTAATAAATTCTTTAGCTTAAAAAAAAACAAATATTAATTTTAACATTTGTTGAATAGTAAATGTTTTTTTTGTGTTTTTTTTTTTAATATTAAATTAAAACTTAAGTTTCAAATTAATTTTTGTTTTTTTATAAAATGTATTGTAAAATTATTATATAGATATATATACATATATTTAAATATGATTTTTAATATTTTGTTTATAAATGAATAATTTTTATAGTTAAATTTATTGGTTTATTTTAAATTTATTTAGTTACAAATAAATTTTGTTTTTTTTTAATTTATTTTATAGACATTATTTTTCGGTGAATTTAAATTTATATTGACAAATTTAAAAAAAATAAATAAATAAATAAATAAATTGATTCACTGTTTTCTCATTAACTAATATATATATTTCTTTTTATCAAGAAAATGGCATCAAAAAAGATTTATGTAAATGTTTTTGCATCCAGGGTGGCAACTCCCAAATCTAAAGTTGCAGCTCGACGCACTATGGATACAACTCCCAAATCTAAAGTTATAGATGGGCGCAATATGGATATTGTTGCACACAGTAATAAAAGTCAAGCAAGTGGCCCACCAGGTTCATTAAAGCTTATTTCTTATTGGAAGAATGTCGAGGAAATAGATAAAATTGATTTCTCATGGTATCTTGAAGACAATGAAATGGGGGCTAATATACATATCTATCTAGTTTGTGGTATGATTGACTTAAATGAACCATATGATGTGATGGGAAAAGTACGAGACATATGTATGGTCCTGAATACAAACACTATTTATGTTCTTGCAATGAAGGCTAATAAACAAGACAAGGTTAGATATCGTCTATCAAAGGTCAAGTATGACACAAATGAAATATCTACAAAATTTTATGAAGAAATCTCAAGAAACATTGCAAATAACATTGTAAGTATGCTTATTTTTATTTCCGCTATGCATTATTGTAAAGATCATTCAATTTTTTATAAATTATTGATTATTGACATGTTTTATTTAGTTTAATAGGATTTTGTTCCGAGTCTTTCAAACATGTTTGAAGGTATTTATTATATGGCGCAAGATGTTATGAATGTGATCAACACTTTCCACATAAACAAAGCAGAGGAAAGGAGATTGAAGCAAAGATCAATAGATCGTGACATTACAATAGTACAAAGAGGGAATCAACCAAGAGTCACTAAGGTGGGTCAATCTAGTAAACCTAAACATGTTGCTTTTGAAGATGTGGAACATGAAACTGAAAATTATGATAGAATTAGTGAGGAGGAGATTAGAAATGTTGTGCAAAAGGAGAAAACAAATCAGACACCAAAAATAAAAATGGCCAAAGATGTCTCTCTTTTACCTGATGATGAAGAGCTTGTTTATAAAAGAACTCATATGTTAACCAATAAGAATAGGAAATCAAATATTGGTCAATCTGTAAAATTCATGTGCAATAGCGAAGAACAAACGCAAAGCTCTAATGGAAGCAAAGAAATCATAACACCAGGTGCTGAGTTAGAGGATGGCATTATTAAAAAAAACAAAATGCTATTCGATATGAGTTGAGGAAAAATAAATTAATTCTTGGTGACCCAACATTTGAGCTTAATGTCAGCCAATTTTATAGGCTAGACGAAGGACACTCACAATATCAAATTAGAAAGGCCCATCACCTACATCTACATAATCTAAAAACATTGTTCAGGTTCAATCCATATGCACATGTGGTGGATTATGTGGTTCTTTTCGATCCACGTCAAGTTCCCAACAAACAGGCATTTGACAAGAAAAAATATTTTGATTATATAAATATTATGTAATTGGAGGGAACCATTCGGTAGAGGCTAAAAGACAGTTGATTGAGGAATATCCCAATAACTATCTTTTTCAAAGAGTGAAATGCATCATTTACGTTGGCTTAACATAAATAGAATCAAAGTTATTTCCATGGGATCATAATGCAGATAATGAGTATAGAATGAAAATGAATTTCATCCAAAGGTTCAGATTTATTCATAATGAATTCATAGAAAAATGTGGTGGGGATAAGACACAAGTTAGTCTAACATTTCGGAAGGAATGTTTAATGAAAACAGGTTATCAAATTCATGAAAAAATCAAAGAAAAAGATGGAAAAATGCATTCAATTATATTTAGAAGAATGGATAACATTTTTCAGTTGGCATTTAGAACTGGGGAGATATGGGATTTGATTGATGATATTTTTGACCGGTGGGAGAATATTTCCATAAAAAATCAGAAGATTAAAAAGAGTAAACCGATAATATGTACCAAGAGTAAGACAGGTCCTGAAATGAAACAACTTCCATAGGATATGACTATCACACCTTGGAGAACAATGAAAGGTGTGAAGGATGAGAAACTACTCAAATCAATATTAGCCCAGGTGAAGTTGGGTGAATTATCAATGGAAGAAATGTGTGCAGAATTTCAAAAGTAAGTTTCTTGAATTATTTCTTATTTTCCTTTCATTATAATTTTCTTTTAAATAAAACATAATGATGCTGGTAGAATTTGTTATACATATCACTATATTAACAATTTTAAAATGATTTATTCAGTCATAATTTTTTTATGAAAATACAAAAACACATGGTTAAAATGTTGAATCAAGACAGTTGAGATGATGTTGTGCGCCACTACCCAGAAGCAAGTTCTACAACAACACTTAAAGATTTTTATATTGCATTCAATAAGGTATGTTGATTTATACATTCATTTTATTCATATTTAAACTATCTGTATTTTATTACTTATACATATATATATTTTTATGTCATTAAAGATGTCGAAGAAGGATGGAAATGGAGTACCAGATACTTTCAAAAGCTTTATTGAAAAAATTAAGTTGGAAAAGATGAGAAAGAAGCGTCTTATGAATGTTGAACTTGATCCTACTCTTAATCATTACATTTGGAATGGGCTCGACAGTATCCAATATCAAATAATACAAGGTGACTATGAAGACATTGCATCACTAATACCTAAAAGGGAATATGGCCTAGTTATTGCAGATATTCCTCATGGTTTCAATTTCCCAGACATTGAATATGATAGAGAACCATATACTTATCAAGCTTTTAGTAAAGTGGTTACGGGTTTTCAAGAAGTGATAACATCACCACTTTGGAAATTTGTGACATTTCATTCAGACACACAGTTTCCAATGTTATTAACAAGCTTCAAGGGTAAAGCAAACTCAATGATGCAACTTACATGGTTAGACTTTGAATTTGTATGTTTGATTACTCCTAAATTTTTTTATTCATGTAAAATTTAATTGAACTTTTACTATGTTAAGTTACAGGCATAAGTCAAATATTGTTTCTTCCGAAGATCAACCTATTATAAATGATTGTGAGTTCATCCATGTTGAATGTTGGACAAAAGAGGATAGCTATAAGCGTATTCTTATGAATCGAGTAGATGGGAAGAGTCATAGTCAAGTATTGGTTCATGATGCAGTTGTAAGAAAACTAACATATGAGGATAAAGATGCAAAAGGAGATATAGTTAACATTTATCAAAAACCACAAGCATTGATTAACTATATTATAGATCTATGTTCAAATGAAGGAGATTGGGTTTTGGATTTATTCTCAGGTTCAGGTAAGTTTTATTATACATATTTAAATTTAAATATTTTATTTTTTACGTTTTATGTCTCTATACTAATTTTCTTACTTATCTTTTTTGTACTTGATGATTAGGCACAACACTAGCATGTTGCCTACCAAAAGGAAAAAATTGCATTGCCATTAAGAAAGACCCAGTGCAATGCAAATTTATTCAACATAGAATTAACGCTTTGAAGTTGGTTTGAGGAAATGGGATTTTAATGAATCACGTGTGGCAAAAAAAGCAAAGGAACCTCAACCACCAGTATATGGAATGATTGGAAAGGGACACTTTAGAAGATTTGCAGACATGAAAGATCCATTAGAAGATGACAATGACCAAAATGAAGCAGAAAATGTTGCGGAAAAAGCCATCAATGATGTTCTAGATGATGTTGAACATGTATTAGTTGATATTGTTGATGATGTTTAAGTTATGCTTGCAAACAAAACTCATTTTTGAGATCTATTAATCAGTTTTAATTGTAATGTTTAGAATTTGATATTTTATGAGAAGAATCCTTATTTTTTGCAAAAAACATGTGATTACTATTATTTTTTGACATAAAATTCAATAAAATTGTTATTTTCTTAAGTTTTTTTGTTAAGATTTTCCCAAAAAATTAGTTTATTTAACATGTTTTTTTTAACGAAAAGTCTCTAAAAGTGTGTTTTTTGCATTCTATTTATATTGAAAACTTTTTATTTTTTTGTCATATCGTTCAAAATATTGGTTTTTTAGCAACAATTATTTGATGTGCATTGAAAAATTAATTAGCAATACATAAACTTGTATAAAATATAAAATTTATGATATTGACCCTTTTTTCATTTTTTATCTATTTGAAAAAGTGAAGATATCATTACAAATTTTTATTTAATATATATATATATATATATATATATATATATATATAAAACACAAGTACATAAATGCACTTAAAAATAAACATCTCACAGAAGAAGAAGACATTATAAAATGTATAGTGTCAAAATAATTCCTCTAAAAAAACGTTGGTGATGATACGCCACCACTATTCAAAATCGACATAAAAAGCATCACAGAAAAAAAATAAAAAGAAATTAAAGTGCCAAAAACATGATAATTTTTTTTTTTTATTCTACATCTCCACTTTTCAAAAATCAGGTGTTTTTCTTGCTACGTCAAAAAGTAGGTACCAGTGCAGTTACCCATTTCATTGGTAATAATGTTCTCACGGTAGCATGTATCTAGGATATGGCATGCCTCCTATTTTTTCCCAATCTTACCACAATGTTACCCAACCTCCTTATTATCCGTATCCACAGCCTGGTGCTCCAGATCCTCCAGCATTAGCACCTTCGCCTCCCTTGCCTTCTCATCCCCTGCAATAGTAGCCACCGCCCCCTCAGGGGCAAGTGTATGCACAGCAGGGCACGACTAATCCTCCTCCTTCCAAAAATAAGACGAAAGGCACTCAAAACCAATCTTCCCCCGGTAATTCTGGACCTAATCCTCAAGATAATGCACCTAACACTGCTAACCAGCAATAGGGAACTCAGCCCAAGCAAGACAGGCATGTTCGCACGAGTAAGCCTTGTTCATGTTGTGGTGTTTATGGTCATTACACGCACGATTGTCCACTTTTACCACAGATGCGAAAAATGTGGGAGACTCAAGCAGTAGCGCGAGGACAGCAAGCCTCCCCTTCTGTCCCCCCAATGTTGTGCCTAGTCAACCGACTGTGTTTACTAATTTTTTCCCTCATAAAGGATTTGTGGCTACCCAACCACCTGAAGGTCAGGCGACCACTCAACCTCCTCCATCCGGTACCTCCAATTACCAGATTCTCATGATGAACTCTGACCAACCTATAACCATTGACCTCAACCTTTAGACTCGGTCCCGTTAGTACAACAAGCCTCTCGTTGCGTCTGTCCCCGAGCCCCCTTGTTTAGGTTCTATAGAGCCTCTTTTGACAACCAATGGTCCTTTTCATATCCCTTAGCCTAAGGCAGAGGTTCATACCAAGATCCCTAAGGGACCATTACGCCGAAATGCTGCTTCTGGAAAAGCTGCCCATTCGTATAGTATGGTAGATGATTTGGCGCATTCTCCTGCTGCCATCTCAATGATGGAACTCCTCCAGTCGTGCCCTTCATAATGAAAAGCTCTACTATCTGCCATGGGAAGTGTAGATCCTTCAGATGATCGCTTGATCATCTTCAATGTTGACTGGTCAGAACATCCTCCTCTTCCTGCTTCCATCGCCTTCCAAATCTCAGTCAAGATTCGGAACGCCAATGTTTCCCGTTGTATCATTGATGAGGGGGCATGCCCTTGTGTGATGTCTGCTTCGGTTTGGAAGCAACTCGGATCACCTTAGTTGGCCCCTTCCACAATCACTCTTCAAGCGTGGGATGGCCACGCCTCCCAGCCCATTGGCCTGTTCCGCAATTGTCCTATTACTCTTGCGGGCAGGATTGTTTGCGTTGACGTAGAAGTCATTGATGCCCCCTTAGATTACAACATTCTATTAGGTTGTAGCTACACCTATGCGATGTCTGTTGTACCATCTGCGGTTCACCGCAAGATGTCCTTTCCCAATAATGGAAAGATAGTCACCATTTACCAGTTGACATATTACGAACCGAAGTCTTAGACCTCCCCTGAGTCCATCATCTCTTCGGTGGCCAATAAGCAAACCGTTGATCCATTTACCAGTGTCTCACCCGGAGTCTACAAAGACTCCTCTTTGCTTGGTACATTCCCTTTTTGTCCTCCTCCTGTCTCTGATCCCAGCTCATCGAATGTTTGCATGATGCAATCGTCTCGAGCTTCCCTCAGGCGGCCTGCTTCGGCTAGTCAGTAGCCTCGCCCTCCACGGCCTACTCCTAGCCCTTCAATTCAACCTTTTGGACCCCCTCCTACTTTCCCTTCACCTACAGATGGTATCCATGAACCTCTCTACCCTCCTAGAATGGTTCCTCCAGGCCTTAACCATCTTGGTGCCGTCGCGCTTGGCCATTACCCCTCCGGTCAGATACCGTTCCTAGCTCCCCCTCCTGGAGTGTTCTCAATACCTATCATGGATACCCTATCTCTTCCTAACCTGACCTTGGGGATTCCCATCTGGTACCTCGATCCCCCAGCCGCTACCCTGCTTGGTCAACCCAAACCTTATCTTTCTTTCACTTCGGTTCAACTGGTCCCCATGACTTCTCCCACTGCTACAGTGCCTCAGCCACCTCAACAGGAACCTTCTCCTGTTGCGACAACTTCGGGTAAAAAGGGTAAAGCTCGCAAGAGGGCATCAAAAGACAAGGCTACCCCGACTGACCCTACTCCTCCTCTGCCTCCAAAGCCTTGTGCTTTTTGTGATGTCGTTGATCATGCCACCCATACCTATCCTGAGTTACCTCATATCAAGCCCATGGTTAATGTTGCTTTCCCTAAGTCTACAGTCCCTCAAGCCTCTGTTTCTTCCTTGACTGCAGCCAAGAACCCTAAGACTATTCACACCAACCAAACTTGTTCTTTGTGTGATCTCCATGGCCATTATTCCCACCATTTTCCCTGCCTTACGCATTACCATGCCTCTTTAGAGATAGTTCGAGAGTACGAGGTTGAACAGAACCAATCCGCCTCTCCCGTCCTTGTGCAGTATGTTGCGGGCCAGCTTGAGGATTTACTCACTCCCATTGAAATTCCCCCTCCTGATGTCGAGATGATGGAGCCTGCAGCCACCATCCTCTACCTATCATCATCCATGAGACCCTCGGTGAAAGTTCCATCTGAATCTTCCCCTTTTGTTTCACTCGACCTCCCTTCAGCGATCACCTTGGGCTCAACATCGGTAGATCCTTTATCTTCTTGTTCTTCCGTCATCCCCCGTGACGATGCACATGTGAACCTTTCTTCTCATGATGATGATTCAGGTAGCTTTGCTGCATCATGTGGTCTCCCTTCCTCTAGTCACTCCATTTTCTATTGTGATGATGACATCATGGAAGCCTTGTCCACCCCTAACCTCATCTTTCCCGCCCATAAGCAGAATGGCACCATCCATGTCTATGGTGATTTTCGTGGCCTAAGCACAAGTTGCCCACAAGGTAGCTCCCATACAGCACCTTCCCAACGGTGTGCGGGTGGTAGACATCCTACCCGGATCACTCCCTCTTACAGTGTTTTTTCGATTTCTACTGTGCGCTCAGGTTGCCAACATTGTTCATCATCCTCCCATTTGTTGTCTTGTGGCACCTTTCAGATGGACCTCCCATCCACACCTTATATCAGTTATGCTGATGGTGCAAGTTGCTACTCCCGAAATCTAGCCTCGGTAGGTTGGGCCATCTTTACCCCCTTGCATTCGCTTGTTCTCTCGAACGGTGTATGCATTGGTACTACTACCAATAAATAGGTCGAATATGATGCAGTGCGAGGTTTATTAGCCGATGCCCTTTCCCATCGCATCCTCCACCTTCATGTTCGTTTAGATTCCCTGCTTCTTGTCATGCAATTGAATGGTGTCTATCGTGTGCATAATCCTATCCTTTTTAGAAGATATTTATGAGTGAAGCTTTTGATGCGTGAATTTGAAATCATTACATTCAGTCATGTACCTAGAGCACAAAATCACTATGTAGATAGCATTGCAAACAATATTCTATATTGGCACTTAGCACACGCATTTAACACAAGACAATAACATAAAACCATAAAAACGATGCATATCCATAATATGTGTCGTATAAAATGTTTTAGAGTCCATTAACTCTGATACATATGACATGCCCATAGCATGTTACAAAAACTCAAAACTGGGGGCACCACTTGCCCCTACACCTAATCACTATCTGGAGGATCCCAAGCCAATGGCTCTGCTCCTGTAGCTCGTAGATCGCGCATCCCCTGTCTAGCCATCGCCATGCGCCACATGACCCCTCACCACTCCGAGGGTAGACCAATACATGGCTCTATGTACTGGTCATCCAAGTCTTGCCAGCCGCGCTCTGAAACATCAGTCAGAAGGCTCTCACATCTATGACAGATGTTCTCCAGGAGGGGTGCTGCATCCTCATTTTGCGGCGCTCTCGATCCACTAGGTCCTGTAGCTCCTGCTTATGGAGAGGAGCTTAAATTGTTAAATAAATGAATAGTTAGGAAAATAATTTCCGGTTGTTGTGATACATGAATTTTCACATGGTATCAGAGCATGATTGATCATTCAGGGAAGCTAGGAAGCGAAGACAAAAATTCGTTGTTCAAAGGGAGTAGTAGAACAAGTTTATGGAGGTTGCGCAGAGCCTAAGATAGGTTGATCGAATTGCTTGGGGAGTTCGATTTTTCAGAGTAGGATTGGCAGAAAAAATTGGCTTTCCAGTTGAGTGATTCCAGCAGGTAGAGGGAGAAGTAGCAGCTCAAATTTTCGCTGAGGAAATTTCTTGTCTGGACACAAGGGGTTTTGCAGCAGTTTTCTAGAGTAGAATATGTGTCGGATGGAAGAGAAAAGTGCACACATAGAGGGATTTTTCCTCAGAGGGTTTCCAGTTTCAGTCTTGAAGGAAATCTGTAATTTCCAGTTGTTGGTGGTAGTAACAACAGGTAGATCTATGCATTCCAAGAGAGAGTGCGACTAGTAGTGCTAGCAACTGAGAAGCAAGGAGGAGATTCCTATTTCTTTTTCCAATTTTTGAGTTTCGTGGATTTTGCAGCTTTGAATAGATGGTCGTACATATTTCCAGAGGAGGTCGTGCGAGTTAAGCTAGAATGCGGTTCTGGGTAACAAATCGACTTCTAGTTGTCGGAGACAAGTGTCGGAGAAAGTATGAGTTGTATAGTATGAGTTGCAAAGCGAAGAAAGGTCCCAGTAAGGGACAAGGCCTGAAAAGAGGTAGCAGGGCACCAAATCCAGGCAGAGGAGGAGTATGAGGCTCCAGTGTGCTAGATGGGTAGGGTCTAGCGCAATTGCGACAAGGAGATCGATCAGATATGTTCTGGATTGTTGTAGTGGGACCATCACCTTTGCTACAAGGGCCCACGATGTCATTGTAGCAAGTTCAGTTTCAGCACACACAATCTATCATTAGACAGTTGCAAAGCTAGTTGCAATCAATACCTGGGAGACAATTGCAGTGACACAAGCAATGCAAATTTCCCAGTTGCAGTATGCAGGTGCAATTCCAACCAGAAGATTCCCAGTGAAAAACTTTGCAGTCTAATTTCCAGTGCAAGAGGACAATGTGATTTGTCAGGAGGGAGAAAATAGTTTTCCCATAGGGAGATCGAGACTTAGAGAGAGTCTAGTTTCAGAGGGGGCAGCCCTATGGAAGCTAGTGCTTTAGGATCTAGGGATATCAGACTCATTATTGGAGTAGTTTCCATAGCAATAGCAACAACATTATGAGTAGATCATATTTTGCCATGTGTGTAGCCATACCTCCAAGAGAGAGATGGGGTGACTTGGAGTTGTAGTCCTAGCGATTGCAGAGATTGGACAAGGTCCATTGAGGTGTCCTCCTCATGGATGAATACCTTGCTATGGGGGCCCATAGTATTGAGTAGTAGGATGGATGAGTGTTTGTTGTTGCAGTCAGATTCCAGAGTGACAGTTGCAGACTAGTAGCAGTGAGGAGCTGGGGAGCGCAGTGCAGGTGGCACAGTGTAGAGTCAACAGGAACACAAATTCTTCAGTGGGCAGTGTAGTAGCTAGTAGCAGTCAAGGACTCGGGTGACAGATGCATCATACTAAACACAGTTGATTCAGTATTTTGGTTGCTTCTAAGTTGCAGTTGTTGTTGTTGAGATTTGGTATAGTTGGTGTAGCATTGGGTGTGCTCTAGCCCTGAAGTTGTGTGGAGGGGCTAAGACACACTTGAACTCCAAAACCCAGAAAATTTTCTGTGAAATTTCAATTGGTGTTCAAGTTATTCAAATAATTACTTATTTTAATGTATTTCCTAAGTCTAAACTTAGGAAAATTAAATAATTAAAGTGAATTAATTAACACATGTGTTGAAATGTTCTAAAAGACGTGGATCAAGCAGTCTTTTAATCTCAGCCATTAATGAGTGTTTTAATCTCGGTCATTGATGAGATCATCAAAAAAGTATAAGAGAAAGGCTTAAGGGTATGTTGGACACAGACACACAGTTGCAGAATTGAGAGACTGATCTGGAATTCTAGGGCAGGGTTTGCTAAGAATTTCTAGAGGATTTTTCTGTCATGAGGGATAGTATTGGCTGAGGGGATGATCTGATCCCGGAGCCAAGAATTAGCAAGGGGCAGAGGAGCAGAGAGCAGCAGCAGCAACTACGCAGGCCAAGGAAAGGGCAACACTGCAGCTCCAGAGGGTTTCATAATTATGCAGAAGGTCTCCAGGGCTAGCATAAGGCCTATGTCACCCTCTTTGGGGTTACACAGTCCCTCTCTGCGTAGTGCAGTGGCACACAAAGACTAGTAGGATTGACGCTGGGGCTTTAGGGGCAACACTGGGGTGTCTAGGACCAGATCCGGGCTCAATCTTGTAAATCCCGTTTGAGGGTGTGGATCAATCAGATATTTGGTCTTGGAATAGCAGGTTAGCTGTAGATTTCTTTTATTCTTTGTTAGGTTTTCTAGATCTGGAACCTAGATTTGTTGTACTCAGAATCTACTTAATAAAATAAACCCTCATATCTGCAGCACCGGTTTTCCTGCTTTGGGTTTTTCCGGGGAATTTTATGTCCAAAGACCCATGTGTCACTTTGTTTGAATGAGCGTAGTATTCAGTAAATAATCTACATGCGTAGGCTATTAGTTGTGTTTACTTTGGTATTTTTTGAATCTAATTTCTAAAGATAACTTGTATAATTTAAATCAAGTAGGAGAAGTAAACCATGATACTGCAATAGAATTTTCACACGTTATCAGAGCGATAGCAGATCAAGCTGAAGAATATTTTTTTCTGCGGGATAGCAGTAGAAGAAGCAGAGATCCGGAAGGGGCAGCTTGACAGCAAGAGGACACAGATCCAGGAAGGGATAGTGCTGCAAATTCAAAAGGCCATCAGGCTTACGTAGAGCCTTCCCAAGGCAGAGTAAGGACTGCGTCACCCAGTCTAGGGTTACACAATCCACTTCTGAGCAGCGCTAAGGCTACGCTGGGCCAGTCAGTGAGACGTAATCCAGTTTTCTTTCTGTTGCAGAAAGCCTTGCCAAGATCCGGATGCAGTGCTTTATATCTTCAGTAGTGTTGGTGTGGTGGAGATTCTGTTGGTGCAGAATTGTGCCTAGCTAAGTCATCAAAGGTGGGAGGAAGACAGATACTCAGCAGATTTGAGCCATACAGATTTGAGATTCGATTAGGAGGGTGATCATAGATTAATATCCGATTGTGTTTAGGTGAAAGATTTCCAGGAGGGAAATCAGTGGTCAGAGGGAGCAGCTACTATAGAGGGTTTCCAATCACCAAGAAACCCAGATATAGCATTTTCTATTGAGTGTTGCAACAGAAAGAGGGAGAGGAGTATCTGTTTTGACATATCTGAGCAAGATGGCGAGATATGGACTAAGAGATCAAGATATGTTGGACGGCATGTCCAAATTTTTTATCAAGAGGGCCATAATCCTATCAGTTTTGGATGAGTATGGTCTTAAAGATCATGCAGAAAAAGTTCTAGTTGTACCAATCGATGCAGATCCTCTAAAGAAGTATGAAGAAAATCAAGCACGAACTAAGCATGTGATCATGGATGGAGTCAAAGACCACGTCATACCTCATATTTCTGGAAAGAATATAGCAAATGAGATGTGGGTAGACTTGGACACGATGTATCAAGGAGGCTCTGTCCAACGAAGGATGCTCCTCAAGAATCAGATGTGGTTGTTCCAGATGATGAAGGGTGAGGAGATAGATCCAATTCTCTTCAGACTTTAGACTATCCGGGACCAGCTGATTTCCATGGGTGCAAATCCGGATGAAGGGCTCCTAGTGAGGACGACCCTAAATGTAGTCTCGGAAGATTGGGAAATGTTTGTCCAGAGCATTCTGGGAAGGGAAACGTTACCATCATGGGCAGACATGTGGGCTATCCTCCGCCAACAGGAGATCAGGAGGATCACCAAGAAGCATAATATCAATGGCGGAAGCGGATCAACCAGAGTGAAGAAAGAAGAGGAGGATGATGCAGCACTTGCATCAAAGGAAAGGAAGCAACAAGGGAAGAATAAGAGGGACCTTTCTAAGGTCCGGTGCTTTAACTATTGCAAAGACAACACTTGTCCTAAGAAGAAGATAAAAGGATCTTTTGATTCCAAGGTTGCAGCAACAAAGGATGATAGTTCTGATGATGATGCAACCATGAGTGCTCATGTACCTCGAGAGAAGAGGTGGGGTGACATGGATCTGTAGATCATCTATAGATAGAATGGCAGGATCCTTGAGTCAACCCTACTCTTGGATCACATACAAGATACGGGAGCCTTAAGACAGTAGTGGGATGAGTCGGGAGATGGTTGCAGAAGGTCACATTGAAGCAGAAGGGAGAGCTAAAGAGCTGAAGAGGGAGCATCGCAATGCAGAGGCAGCAGCAGTGTGGAGGCAGCAGCACAGAGAGGCTGATGGGACTTCAGCAGTGCATAGAGGTTGTGCCCACATAATGCAGTGTTGCAACATAACAGTGGCTTCAAGAGGGCAACGTAAATCAACAGCCAGGGAGCTTCAGTGATAGATGCAACTTGACATATCTATCAAATAGTTGGGTAGGTGTCCATCAGTTGCTTACTTCTCGGCAACTGAGTTGTAGTGCAACAGTTAGCAGTGGCAGTGCTATGGGCAGCAAGTTGAGAGGGAGTTGCAGTATAGATGTGGTAGTGTTAGTGGCAGTGGCATGGGCAGTAGTGCAGTGGATGGAGGGTAGCAGGCCAAGCATCAGCAACACATAATCCAACTTCAAGATCTTGTAGTGCATGGTGTGGATGCATTGCTAGAGCACACTTTGTGCTAAGAGGGAGTGTTGAGAATTTTTATAGTTGGTGTAGCATTGGGTGTGCTCTAGCCCTGAAATTTTGTGGAGGGGCTAAGACACTTGAACCTCAAAACCCAGAAAGTGTTATGTAAAATTTCAACTGGTGTTCAAGTTATTCAAATAATTAATTATTTTAATGTATTTCCTAAGTCTAAACTTAGGAAATTAAATAATTAAAGTGAATTAATTAACACATGTGTTCAAATGTTCTAAAAGACACAGATCAAGCAGTCTTTTAATCTCAGCCATTAATGAGTGTTTTAATCTTGGTCGTTGATGAGATCATCAAAAAAGTATAAGAGAAAGGCTTGAGGGCCAGTTGGACAGAGACACACAGTTGCAGAACTAAGAGACTGATTTGGAATTCTAGGGCGGGGTTTGCTAAGAATTTCCAGAGGAGTTTTCTGTAGTGAGGGGTAGTATTGGCAGAGGGGATGATCTGATCCCGGAGCCAAGAGTCAGCAAGAGGCACAGGAGTAGCAAACAAGGATAGCGTAGATGAGCAGAGAGCAGCAGTAGCAGGTACGCAGTAGCTGCACAACCGCTATGCAGGTGCTACGTAGGCCAAGGAAAGGGCAGCGCTGCAGCTCCATAGGGTTTCATAATTACGCAGAAGTCTCCAGGGCCAGTGTAATGCTTGCATCACCCTCTTTGGGGTTACGCAGTCCCTCTCTGGGTAGTGCAGTGGCACACAGAGCCTAGCAGGGCTAACGCTGGGACTTCAGGGGCAACACTGGGGTGTCTAGGACCAGATCCAGGCTCAGTCTTGTAAATCCCATTTGAGGGTGTGGATCAATCAGATATTTGGTATTGGAACAGTAGGTTAGCTGTTGATTTATTTTATTCTCTGTCGGGTTTTCCAGATCTGGAACCCAGATTTTTTATTCTCAGAATCTACTTAATAAAATAAACCCTCATATATGCTACACCGGTTTTGCCACTTTGGGTTTTTCGGGGGACTTATGTTCAAAAATCCATGTGTCACTTTGTTTGAATGAGCGTAGTATTCAATAAATGATCTGCATGTGTAGGTTGTTAGTTGCATTTACTTCGGTATTTTCTTAATCTAATTTCTGAAGATAACTTATATAATTTAAATCAAGTAGGAGAAGTAAACCATGATACTGTAGTAGAATTTTCACAGTTTTAGTTGTAGCAGCAACAGATGAGAGGGATTTGCAATGCAGATGCAGAGCTGGCAGCAATATGGCAGTGTCACCAGCAGCACGAATGCAGCATCAGAGTTGCACAGTGGTTGGTGGGCAATCTGGCCAGACATCAGCAACGTGACAGAGGGTGATAAAAAGACAGAGTGTTGTAGCAGGGTGTGCGGCACTAGAACATAGTCCTCGCTAAGAGGGAGTGTTAGTTTTTGTAGCATCGGATGTGTTCTAGCCATGAAACCTGGTGGAAAGGCTATAATACATGAGATCTCCAAAACCCAGAAATCATTTCTGGAAATTCCACCTAGAGATGGCTTAATTATATTATTAGTCAATTTTTAAATATTTCCTAAGTCTAAACTTAGGGAATATGGTTAATTAATCATAATTAATTAAGTCAAGGTGGGAATTCTCTAGAAACTCACATGGATCGACTCTGATATGATCCAAGCCCTTGATTAATTTTTAATCTTAGTCATTGGTGCTCCAACAGAGGATTATAAGAAGAAGTCGATGGGCACCTGGACAATGTTAGAGAATCAAAAAGGAAGAAAGATCCTCTTGTTCTTGATTATTTACTTGTGATCTTACTTAATTCTTATTATGTTCTTCTTATCTTTCTTCTTATTAGTTCATCAAGAAAAAATCAAAGTAAATGCACATAGATCAAGGACACCAGATGTAGGCCAGCAGCCAGTGAAAAACCCCACTTTAGGGGAAAACCCAATCAGTAATTCTTCCTTCAATAGTAATTATTGAGACTCTAGACCTTGACCCAGACTTCCTCCACACCAAGTCAGTTATCCTTGTGATCCTTCCTGAATCTGGCAGCAGCATCAACACTATGATGACTTGAAACTTCAACCTTGCATCTAGAGACTTCGATCTTGAGGTAGAGACTTTGATCTAGCTTCAAAGACTTCTATTTATGCCCAATACAACTTGTCCAAGCAACATAATTCAGCAAAATAGACTTCGAATTCCTCTTCTCTTAGCAGTAGCAACTTTTGCAACAAAACTTTGAGAACTTCGATCTCCCAAACTATGGCTCGAAATGCAGAGAGAGTAGCACCAAAATTTTAATTTTCTCCAAATCTATAGACATGCCCAAAACCGAATCCAAAAAGTCCTCCTCAATTTTGCAATTTTTCCTTGTTGCAGCTGCAAACTCGAATATTTGTGTTGTTGTGAGTGTACTCCAAATGAGTTTGATCTCCTTGTATATATAGGCTTGAGGTGAACTCGAATTCCTTGAGTTGAGGCCGACTTGATCACCATAAGGCCGACTTGGTGTGGAGGCTTCATAAATCATATTTTACTCAATAATTGACCTATTTGCATGATTCAAAAGCCCAATATGGATCAATTTAAATCTACAATAACCTTTTAGACTCATAATAAAACCTAGAAGTCCACAATAGGGACTTTGATCTAAAATAAATATGACCCAAGCATGAAACCCATGCTTTAATAAGTCATTTAATAATAATTCTATATATTACTAAATGAATTATTAAAATAAAAATAAAAATAAATATCTTTATTATTTTGACAAGTACAATAAGTATTGACTCAAGTGCAATTTATGAAGATCGAACCTAGTTACATTCTAAAACAGACAATATACCAGAGACACTTGAGCAACAGTTCCTTGTGGAAATCAAGCTAGCAACAATAGAGTTCCAACCAGAGAGGGATGCAGTGTCAATGAGGGCAAGGACAATGATCCAGAGGAAGATTTCAGATTTGAAGAGGCAGCAACAAGAGGTTGATTCATTCCTAGTGTAGGAACGCGAGTGCAGAAATGCGTAAGTGTGGGAACGTGCAAGTGCAGGAATGCGAGTGTAGGAACACGCGAGTGCAGGAACGTGCGAGTGAAGGAACATGCGAGAGAAAGAACGCGAGTGTAGTAATGCACAAGTGCAGGAACATGCGAGTGCAGGAACGCGAGTGCAGGCAGCATGAGTGTCGGGGTTGCTTAGGGGATATATTTGCCATATTTTCTTGCTGTGGAGTACCAGTTTTTTCCATCCAAATTGTACTCAGAATTTCACTACTGCTTAATAATAAAACCCCTGAATTGTTGCACCGGTTTTCCCAAATTGGGTTTTTTCAGGGACATTTGTCCAAAAAAAAACGTGTTAATTATTATGTGTGTGTGCTAGATTTTCTCAGTTTCCAACACTATTTTCTTCCACAGTTTTATTTGTGAAAATCACAGTGTGAGTTATTTGATATTAGTCGTAACAAACTACAAATAAATTGTCAAATAAATTAACAATTAGGAAAATAATTTCCAATTGCTGTGATAGATGAAATTTTCACATGCATTGCCACCAAAATGGAGCAACTTTGCAACAAGTATCTACTCCAAGAAAGATTCAACTCCCTTTGATGAGTTGTGGGCTCAGTGCATCTTGGAAGAAATAAGGATCAAAGCAAAAGATGACAATGGATCAGAGGAATAGACTAAAGCCTTCATAGCTAGAGTCAAGAAGCTGAAGAAGAGAAAGTTTGGGAAGTCCAAGAAGAAAGATATGTCCAACATTCAATGCCTTAAATGCAATGAGTATGGACACTTTAAGAGGGATTATCCTAACTTGCAAAACAAAAAAAGAAAGGAAAGAGGCAAGGCTCACATAGCTCAAGAAGTAGGAGAACCTGAGAAGAAGTTGAAGAAAGAAGTCAAGGACCATTACTATTAAAGAATATATCTTCTTTGTCAGGTTCCTTGGGAAGTTGATCTTTCCATTGAAAAGCATGCATTGGCGTTTACTGTTTAAGGGTCATAATTTTGTATAGTATCATAGGTAGAATCATGTGATAGGAGCATGTTAAGAGTTTACTTGGTTGAGTTGCTTTGTAGAAATCATCTAGTCTTTAAAAACAAAAATATAGACCATTTTAGCATATTGTTCATCCAGGCATTATCTAACATTATGTTAGAGGCAGTCATATTGCTAAGATGGATCATTATGATCCTATAAGAACCATCATTTTTAGGGAGGTTCTTGGGAAAGCATTATGACAAGATCAGTATACATTCCATATAATATGGAAATAATACTCTTAAAAGGATGAAAGAATGAAATGGGTCAAGTTGCAGGCTCATTATGAGACATATAGCTAGATGATGGAATATAAAAAAGCATATTGAAAGTAACTATTGGATAAGATTCAAATATGCAAAATCTGGTAACATGCTTTGTATATGATGGTTAAAAAGGAAGAATTAATACTTTCTCTAGATTATATAGAATAATGATTAACATCCGTTATAATCTCTGAAAGAAAAGTTCTAACATGGTAATCAAGTTCAATCCTTGGGCACTCTAATGCATGAAGGAAGATTCATATGGAGATGGACCATGAGGATGTTGATGGTTGAATGAGAAGGTCACCTTAATGAAGTAATTCTAATATTTTTGTTATTGGTTATATGGTTAAAATATTGTATTGCTACCTGGAAGGATGTTGCAGTAATACATGCTGATAGTTGAGGCAATTTCAAATGTATGAATGGAATATTGAGGGAAGCTCAATATTTGATATCTGGCAACTATACTCATATAGGATTGAAAGGTATCAGTGCGAGAAGATAACATGAAGGTCAAAGATCGTACAAACAAAAAAGATAGACCACTTTCATAAGGAATCTATGATCAACTTGAAGTCTGGAGAGGCTCAATATAATGCCTTCAGCTAGAATGCTTGTGGATGTGACTTCCCAATTAGAGAGGAATTCAAGAATATTCTCTAGATTTGAGAGGGAGTAAAGGAATCTCCTTGAATAGGAGCAAGGATCTATTCTCGAGATAAAAGAAGAATAGGGATATCCTCTCTGATTGAGAGGGAGTAATGATGGACATCGTGCATTATTTTCTTCATATGAAGAAAGAGTGATGGAGGATTGGACAAGCATTCATGGTTTCCTTGATGATGGGAAATCCAAGAAAGGAAATTTATTGACACTCTTTAAGGATGGGACAAGTATTCAAGATAATAGTAGTCAAAGAGGACCGATATTCTTTGAGGATTTAGGATTGGGAATCCAAGATAGGAATAGTCCTAAAAATGGCATATCTTGTGAACATTCGGATGGGGTATGTGCCTTGTAGAGGTACTGTGGTATCTTTTTTTCAGAACCGGTATTGTGGTATCACACGTAAAGCCTCCTAGCATAATGCTCCAGAATGAAGTGGAGCTTTTCTAGTTAGGCCTCAGAGACAGTGTTGGTCATATTGTTGATGCTTACAAGTGTCTTACAAATCCAACTCTTCTTATGAGAACTCTTCAGTTTGAGAATGATATTATACTAATTGTACATTTATGAATACCTTCCTAATTAAGAGGGAGTGTTGAAAATGTAACTAGTTTCAGTCTTCATAATTGTTGTTGTACTCATTTCAATATGTATCTTATGTAACAAAAAAAATAATAAAAGAAAAAGTTATTATTTTAAAGCATGGGTTTCATGCTCATTATTGATGGTATTCTCGGTAAAAGCATGTTCTTCATGCTTCTAGGATTTGTTAGGTCATAGGATTTATTGTCATGAGTCAAAGGAGTCAACATCTTGTTTATAAGACCCATCCGACAAAATGTAATTTGTAAAGTAATTTATTTTGAGTCTAGAAGGTCCTGGAAACCTCAAGAACACAATTCGGCCCTCAAGGAGTCAATTTGGCCTAGAGAGGGGTTATTCGACCTCTTCAAAAGGCTATAAAAATATAGAGACATCTTCGACCTCATTTGTCAATTATCACCAACAATTTTGATTTGCAATAAGAAGGACAGAGAAAGAGGAGCGAAGGTCAAGGAAACAGAAGCAAAGGTCAAGGAATCAAGAAGAAAACCCTAGAGAAGGAAAAGAACAAGTTTTGGGGTAATTTTTTTCTCACACGTGTGAGTTTTTGGAGCAGTTGTAGGGGCCAAAATTTCTGCAATGACTACATGTCCAAAATTCTATTGCAGGAGGGGCATAAATTTTGAGACTAGAACAATTCTGAAAGGGTTGGTCTTTGGTTGACCTAGTTTCACTATGATCCTATTGGAAAATCTCTTTGAATGGTTGACTTGGTGCTAGGAGGACTTGGTCTAAAGTTTGGGTCTTTTTTGTCTCATTTGAATATTCTATAAGAAGAGAAGAGTTTTCTAGGTTTTCCCTAGCTTGGAGCCTAATATCTGTGTTCACTGTCTTGATATTTGTTTGATAAAGAAGATCTCATAAGAAACACAAGAAGTATAATAAAGTTCACAAGAAAATATTAAGGTTAAGGAAAATCACTATTAATAGTTCCCACTTTGCATTTTCTAACATGAAGTTGGTCACATACCTAAGTCTGAGTTTTGATCTATTTTGGGGAGGGGCAGTCGAGCTCCTCCCATGGTAGACTCCTTACTTCAACACAGTCACAATCATTCTCAGACTGCCCTATCCAAGCCACAGAAAAGTACCCTTCCAAAACCCTTGTGTCATTGCAGCCATGATATACGCCTCAGAAAACCTCCACAGAATGTTCTTGCTTGCCCCAATCAGATGAGAAACGTCTCAAGGTGTTATGATGCAATGGAAAACCCACTGAATTCTCCTTTGCCAAAAACCAAATGAAGAAATCACCTTAGAGAATTAATTCAAACACTTTAAGAGAAATATAAATATTAGTTAGTGTAGGATCATCACCACCAAAACTAATTAAGAGAAGAAGGGGTCTTAAAACCCTCAGAGCATCAACTCACAAAACAAAGATATCTAACCAATCAATGATGATCAAATGATTTCATCTCTATATTTATTTACAGATTCCTTATTGGGGCTCTTCGCTTTATTTTAGTGAGGGGTTAAAATTTTAGCTCCAATTCTGGCTTCCTTCTCAAGTTTTTCCCCAGCTACCCCAAATTTACCCAATGTTGCCCCAAGACATTGGATAATGGGTTCCCCCTTTATCATTTACTATAGCCTATGAGGTTGGATAGGCTACTTCATCCTACCCTAGGCAATAATCAATAGGGAACATTACACCAACTTGAAGAAAAGGTTAATGGCCATTTTATTGATAATTATTTCTTGACCATTTTGAAAAACAAATTCTTGATGGACAACATGATGGATTTCCTATGAATTATTGTGAAGCCTTAAGTTCCAAAATCCAGAAGGACAAAACTTGATGCTTCCTACAAATCCATAGTCATATCCATGAATGGATTTTAACTCTAGGGTGGTCTTATAGATACAACATGGCCTAGCTTTCAAAATTATAGAGATCCCCTTTACCCTTCAAGCCTCTCCCAAAGAACTAAAAGATAAAGTGGTTCAAAAAATGGAGAAGAAGATAGGGAATTGGATCAAAAAGCAATATATTTGGCTGCCAAATTCCAATCTACAACAAAGTAATGGATGCCAATCATGTTTATCATTCCTTTTGTTAGTTCCCCTTTCTAAGTGCTAGAGAAAAGTTAAATCCCTCATTAATTTCCATTGGGCTAACTCTGATGAAGACATAATTTCACAAAATAAATTGGAATCAATGGTCTTTTTAGGGAGTAGGAGAATTGGGGATAGTCGACACACATACCCAATATTTAGCCCTATGTTCAAAAAACATCATTAGCATTATAGTTGATGGCAATGAAACCTAGAAGGTAGGAACTACACAATAGTGAAAGATCCCTTAGGGAAAATTCCTTCGAGAAATCTTAATTTGCAAACTCTTTTCACCACTCCTACTCATGTGGAAATAAAAGGCAACTTTGTGTCCAATTGTGTTTGGAATACATGGAAGGTTGCTAAACCCAAACTCCATTTGAAGAGGGGTCCCCTCAGATTAGGCATGTCTTTCAATCATCATATGATCTAGTGGCCCAAAATATTTCATTATAATAGTATTATCATATGATTTGGTGGCATCCTATGTTGCATTATAATGGTAAACCTATGGAATAAATGGCACAATTTGTTGCCGAGCACCTGTACAAATAAGGCATTAAAAAAATGATGTGTTTGACCCAAAGGCTAGGGATTGGAGGTCATATCTAGCTTTGAAGGAGGAATTCAAGCTCAAAATATATGATAGATTGATTTTGAGGAAATTTAAGAGAGACTTGTTCCTAATAATCTCCTTATCAAAAATGGTGCATTAGGCATTTGTTTCCTATAGGTGTGATTAGCGCTAGAACCATTGGAAACATTTAAGGAATATATGCCTATTATGGTTATAGACGGCCCTATACTGATCCCATCCTTGACATGAGGCTCAATAAGCTATGGAGGCTCAATTCCAAGTAGAAAATTTGGTTGTTTCAACTGTAAGAATTTTACAAACCTTTCATTGATATCAAAAAGGGTATCTTTGCATGGTCTTTCACCCTAAGAGGTTTGGCCCTAGGACATAGCAATGTTTTAAAACCTAGAACCAGCAGTGACAAGGGTCAAACTATACCAAAATCAAAATCAGTTGAGGATTGACCAAACCAACCAATGAATCGGTACCCAAAATACGAATACACACACACATACAAACATGCAATCAAGGAACGACCAAACCAAAATAGGAACCATCCAACGAAAAAGTTTCTAAACTAGTATACAAAAAAATACATAAAATATGAACACACACACACACACACACACATATATCCAAACCATTAGGTACCAAATATAAAAATACACGGGGTATTGTTATATAGCATAACTTGGGATTTTGGACAAGTGGGGCACTATTTTAAAACAAATTTGGACAAAGGCATGCTAAGATTGTATGAATCAGTCGAACCGAATTGTGAATAGGTCAATTTGATTCACACAATGATCTAGGTCCCCGAGTGAACCAGTCAAACCAACCAATTTCACTCCTAGCTAGACTAGTTTTTAAAACATTGGGCCATAAACTACAGTACTTGGGAGGAACTCAAGCCAAGTGCCTGATCTGTGCATGAAAAGAGATAATGAAACATCCCTTATTTTTCTATGGTTTTGCTCAATCGGCCTAGAATTGGGTTTATAGGTTCTATAATCAATTACTTTCTTCCCATATTACCTAGAACACTCCCCTCCTTGGGGACAAACGTTCGTGGATCACTAAGTTTCAAGCCACGTCACAGTTAATTAGAACATAAGTTCATTCATAAATGAAGCACTAAATGTTTAGAAAAATTTATCATGATAGAAAACTTAGCTAGGATGATGCACACAAATATGCAAAAAATTGAATTTGTAGATTACAGTTCAATAAAAAAAAAGGTCGAGATGGAAATAGCATATTTGAAACAATTGCTAGAATATGAGGTGGTACGCCTTACATAATGAGTAAGGAGACATTTACAATCTCCTCTTCCTAGTATGCTAGATGTGGCAAGCCTACTGATCTTCCACAACAACATGTTAGTCATGTAGTCATAAAGCATCAAGAGAGGCACCACAATAGGCATCCTCCACCTATTCCTCCGAATGATAAGTTTCCAATATTAACACTTGTTATATATAAATTTGAGAAGCCTCCAGGCCCAAGTAGGACAATGATGAGTGGGAGCCCATCATCATTAATCTAGAGTCAATGGTTGGAGTGTGGGGCTAGCCCCCAAAGACAATGATGACCCTCCACCACACACAAGCATGATCTCCAATTCTTTCAAGATAGGCCGACTAACCTTTATTTTTGTTTATGACACTTATTGTTTGCCATATGGTAGTGTTTATTCAAAGTATTAGTTTTGTATTTATCTTATTAGATCCCTAGGAAGATAGGCACTTTTGGGCTCTATGCTCATCGTAGTTGCTCTATGCTACCCAATTTCTTTTTTTATAAAATGTATTGTGCATACTTTGATCATATTAATAGATAAAGAAAGCATTTTATTCATAAGAAAAAACGAATAAAAAAAGGGATGATTTGCTCACCAATGCTACCTTTTGACAAACAAAATTATAGGACATGCATTATTGAAAAAAATACCAAGAAGCACTCTCAAGACAACTTATGCTTGGCCCTGTTGTTGAGCCAAGCTAACTTATAACTTAGCCCCAAGTCTGACTCTTTTTCATTGAGTCAAACTTACCAATAATAAGTTATACCTATAGATAACTTGCAGCTTACTCGCTACTTAGGGAATCCAACTCATAAGCCAATGAAAAAACTTGTCAACACCACATATAAAT
The DNA here is from genome assembly GCA_034641835.2 of Pinus albicaulis. Lineage (NCBI taxonomy): Eukaryota > Viridiplantae > Streptophyta > Pinopsida > Pinales > Pinaceae > Pinus > Pinus albicaulis. Next base: position 7,435 of record JAXQQM020063699.1, on the reverse strand, counting down.
GATAAAAAGGAAATGAAAAACCCTCAATTTTCAATGATTTATGTTGTCAAAAATCAGTTTCACTCAACACTACAAAGTACAACCTAACAAGCTGAGAAACATTTAGCATACAAATTAGTCATAAGGTTCAAAGATTCAGGAAAAAGTATGTTTGTAAACCCAGAAAGCAAGTTTAAATTAAACTTAGTTTCAAGTCCAACAACATCTTGGTTTTTGAAAATGATGTAGTAGTTGCAGCATTTATCATGCTACTTTATGTAGTGTTTTTCTTTCTTATTAAAATTTAAGTGTCCATCAAATTCTTAGCAAATGAGAGGCGCACTCTCACGGACATAAGTTCAGGTGGAGGTGGCAGACTATGTTCCAAATGCAAGGCATAATAGAGGTCGCTACAATCAGTATATGTACATTGTAAACATCAATTGGCATTTAAAATTTCTCCTGGTAGAGTACTTGTTGATAGGAGTGAAATCAAGGAGGACATCTTCTTGACCTTGAATCAGATGCAAAAACACGTGATATCAATGGATCGAATTCTCGGGTATCTCAAGAAGAAGATGGGCATTCATCTTAATCCTAGTTTCTCCCCAGGAAGAAACAAGTAGCCCATTCCAGTCAAAGCCACCAATTCAATTAAATTTGTTTGAATGTATTTTTATTACTTTTTCTTCAACACCCTTATGTTTTAGTTATGTAGTTTTCTGTTTAAAAATGACCCTGGAGGCCAGCAGCTAGTTATAGTATTTTGGTTTTTAGAACTTTGATCAATACTCTCTCTTTTGCAATTTTAAAACAACTGAAGTTCTGCATCTAATTTTGTTTTGCCCAGTGGCAGACCAAAACAATTGTTAGAAGACATGAATGTACACCTATTATTTAAAGAAATGAAAAAATTTACTTTACCAAAAACAATGTCCATCAAGTTATTATCACCAACATACATACATTTTAAACCTATGTTGCATGGGTTCGCAAACCTGGGGGTCGGGTTCTCGAACCTATCCTGGGTTTGCATCCCTAAGAATCGGATTTGGGTACATGTTCTTTTGAAATGAACCCATAAGAATTGGGTTCGGCTACCAAGAACCGAGTTCTTCGTTAAAAAAATTGGGTCCATTTGACGTTTAGGATACTTGGAACCCTGATAATGGGTACTTGGAACACCAAAATCAGGTTCTTTAGGTTTCTTTGTTGAACAATTTTTGAAATAAAAATTCAACTAAAATAAAAAAGTCATGGAAAGTCAAAAGGTGAATACATAACCCGTAAAACCTAAAATCGCTTCACTCTTCAATGACGACATTCCATTTGGGACAATAGGTATTCGATTTGACTATTGAGACAGCGAGCATTCCCTAGTGTGTTTGGGGCATTCGTTGGTGTGTGTGCAGGTGACTGAAGGTTCCCATAGAGACGCAATCCATAGAGATGCAATCCCTGCTTGAAGATTCACAGGTAGCTCTTGAATATTCATCATGCAACATGAATTAATTCTAATTTTTGTGTGTTCAAACTTCATTGTTTGCATGCAACATAACAAAATTAGTAAATTAAAATTTAATTCGAATTAGTAAATGGACCCATGATGTCAAAGATGGAAAAGCTTCCTTATGACGAGTATTAGAATCTTGAAGCAACCATAATAAACAATCTACTGCCATATACTATGATTGCAAGCTCTTGTTTTTTTACTGTAATCTCCACATTCTCTCCATATCTTGTGATTGCAAACTCTTGTTTTTTTACTGTAATCTCCACATTCTCTCATGGCCAACCGACATCGCTTGCTTTTCTAATCACTCTTTTAACTGTGTTTTTTTTTTACATTTTTTGCCAAGAATGTGACTTTTGGCCTTCTCCTTCCCTACTAGAGTTTTGGGCGAAATTGGCTTGCGGCCAGATTTACAAGTATGTGTAAATTCCAATTTGCACTTGATATCAAACTAGAAATTGTGAATCCCGGATGCGGGTGGGTAACGTGGTTTATGGTACGAACTAGTGGGTTGGCGCGTGGCCTATTACCACCGCCACCCAACTTCGCATGCTGCTAGTCTTTAATACCTCCGTCCAGGTCTTTAATGCCGATTTAATGAAGCCCATCCCCCGTCGTTTGCCCGCTCCTTCTTCAGTCATGGCGCTCAATGATGAACCCATTCTTGCTCCCCCCCTCCGCGTCTGTTGTTCCCTAGCTGCTGCTGAGCATCGCTCACGCACTAGCACAGGAATTCGATGTGCTTTAATCTGTTGTGTTAACTTAGTGCCGGGTATCCATTTTACCAATAGTTCTTCCTGCAATCACTTACGTCCGTCCTCCTCTCCTACCAGACATCCTCCGCAGGCTCCAGCAAGTCTCCCCTCGGCTCTCCCCTGTTCCCACAATTCTGCTGACTTTCTTGCTCCCTCAGCTCTTAACATCATGCCTTGACTGCGCCCGAGAATGTGCTGCCGAAGAGGTGGCTCCCGTGGGCATGTAATCTGCAGGTCCTCCCCCTCCACTTCAGATTCTTCATCCTACTCTTCGGAATTCGGCCCTGTTCGCTTTTCGACTGCTAGAAGGGGTCGTGGCAGGGGTAGGAATCAGTTTAATCCTGTTGGGCATTTTCGTCTTTCCTCCAGAGCGCATTCTCACCATGCTCGTCTTCATTTCCCCTGCACTATCAGCGATGTCTCCCTCTTAGCTACTGTCACCATCGACCTCCAGGAAGTCTCCTCAGGACATGTTTCCTCGGGTCATGTCATGGCTACTCCTGAAGTAGCTCTGGAGCCTAAAGAGGAAGTTGAGCACAACATTTCTTAGAAGGATATCCAGCAGAGTGTTAATCCTGGTACTGAAGTTGAGGTGGGACTGCAAGCAGGCTCCAGCGCTCCAAATGAAGGCGGCTCCGCAAGCAAGGGTTGCCCTCCTGCTGAAGAAGATGATCCATACAAATTCACTTGCCTCATCGTTGAGGAAGAGCCTCCCTCATCTCATGAAGTCTAAGCAGGTTTGCGTTCCCGGTTTTTTGGTTTCTGTTAGCATGAAGGTGTTCAATTCCAATTTGGTGTTCCTGCTCTACTGTTCTCTAGCTCTCATGTTCACTCTTTTGTTAAATGGCCGGTTTCCCCTGAGTGGGCAGCATAATACGGTTTATGATTTCATTTTTAGCACTGGCCTCAGAATTTCGAATTGTCAGTTTTGGTTTCTGTCATGGGTCGGAACTGTAAGAATCCAGGCACTCTGGTTAAATCTAAAGTGGTCACTCTGTCAAGGTCTGCTCACTATCCAGTCATAGAAGTTAATTCTCTCTTTGAGACAGATAAGGTCACAGTTTTCAAAAGCACTCCTGGTCTGCTTCCAGCATGTTTTGTTTGTCAATGACCAGCATTGTAATGTAAGAATGCCGCAGCAATGGGCTGGAACTCCTGAGGCCTCGGCCTCCCTGTAATTATATTTTGTATCAATATAGAAGTAGCCATATTCAAAAAAAAAAAAAAAAAAAAAAAAAAAAAAAAAAAAAAACTAGAAATTGTGAAATTTCAATGTGAATGTTGAATGTTCAATTATGTGCATGTTTAAATCTTTAAAGTTTAAATCATAAATATTTTAGTTTTCTTGTTTAAAGTTGGAAAATATACAAATTCATATATATATATATATATATATATATATATATATATATATATATATATATATACACCCCATGCACAACATAGTTTTAAATCCTAACTATTAAGTGTTGAGAGGGGAAATCAAAAGGAAACCAAGGCACATATTTCTCAATGCTTTAAAGATTGAGGTTAAGATGGATCTATCTGGATTTTTGTTATTCTATACTTTTTATTATTATTATGGTCGACTTTTTTTACTTTTGCATTATATACCTAACTCTTCTTTCATTTTAGTTTATTAGTATTTATATTACATTGTATTTTCATCCATATTGAGTTGTATAATGCACCTAGCTTCTCTTAGCACAACAATTTAAGTGCTTATTTTGAAAAGCATATAGTAGTTGCTCTTCTTTCTGTTTAATTTAATAGTGTTACATTACATTCTCATCCATATTTAAACATTCTGATCCATATCCATATCCAGCCATATAATGCACCTTGTTTCTCTTAGTGCAACACTAATGTTTATTTTGAGAAGCAATAAGGTGCAACCATTTAAATCTTTATTTTTAAAGACATGAAGTAGTTGAAGCAATTGTTCTACAACTCTAATAGCAATTTATATATTATTTTGTTTGCTTATTACAGTTTACCTGTCTCTAGTTTTCTGATTAGAATTCGAGTGTTTCCTAAAAGAGACGTTTCACACGCTGAAATTAAAATAAATAAATAAATTACCATTGAAAAAATTAAGAGAAACTCAAGCTATTTATATAGCCAAATAGGATGCTGGACACAACCCAAAAAGCCCATAGGAAGAAATGGCATGCAAAGTATGTACAACAAAAGCCATAGACGAAAAGCACTTCCTCCTCGATTGGCCGCCAATTAGAAATACATATAAAAATATTTGCGATTCCAATTCCCTCTTATCCCTCGAAAAGTAAAATAAACTAACAAATTTTGTAAGTGTAATGTTCAACCACAGAAACAAGACCCTGAAAAGCAAACATACATCCTTTCACAAATCTCAGATTGAATTTATAACTGAGATGTTTAACCACAGAAACAAGGTCTTGAAAAACAAACTTACCTCCTATAACAAATCTCCGATTAAATTCAATATTCGATTTTGATTGTATGCGAAGAGGTACTGACGACCAGGACTGTCTTAAATTGATCACTAACTACGGATAATGAATTTCAATACCAATTAAATTATATTATTTTAGCTCTTGCAGCCCGAGGCAGTGTGAATTTTAATTAAAGAAAACAAAAATCCTCGAAAGTCTATATATGTTTGCTTGTAAATCTCAACATAATTACCTGTATCTGCGCTGGCTCGCACGGCTATCAGTCTTTTTCTGTTACAAACCCTTATTGTATTTGAAGGGCTTGCTGTGATTAAGAAACCCCTCAATGGAGTTCGAGCGGTGCACCGCCCATTTTGAATGAGCGACGAGACACGAGAATTGGATGCCGAAAATGAGAGTGGATTGAGTTTGATAATGGCAGAATTCATTGTTTGTGGCGCACAGGGGAGCAGAGTTCAGGGGATCGATTCGGGAATGGGATATTGAACAACGGGAGAGATATTTGTGAATTGATTTAATTTTTATATTTGGAACATAATAATGGTTTTGTAATGGCGTGGAGAGGGTAGGACAAGGATGTCAAAGAATTGTGTAAATGATCCTTTCTATTTGTCTTTAGTGAGATGAAATAGAAATAGTATTTGGCAAATGTAGAAGGGTGATGATCATAGGATTTCAAGAAATATATCAGTAATGATGTCGGGAGAGAGAATTTGAATTTGACATTAATAATGTCCAGAATTGGATTTTGATTAATTTATATAAATTTTATGTTTAATGCGGAATAAATAATGTACATGAGATATTAAAGTGAATTCTTAAACGAAAAAATAATCATAATAAAGCATAGATTAGTTTAAAAAGTAATAATATATAAGTGAATTCAATTAAATTTATTATTTTAGAATTTTCTTTTAATTAATAAATTTATAAAAAAAAATAATAATCATTGTAATACATAGAATTGTTTTATGTAAAAAATAATTGATTGCAAAAAAATATCTTAATTATGATAAAAAGAATATTATTATTATGTAAAAAATGTTATATTTATAATAAATTTTTAGCACATTTTTTTAAATAAATTGTTATATCGAATAACAAAGTTATTTTTATGTTAGATAATATTTTTGGGATTCAATTGTGTTAAGTAAGTTATTCATCTATAATCATTTGCATCACTAATTTCTCATGATTTTTGAATAGTCCACTTAACACTTATTGCATCAAGTGATGTTGTTATGTTGTGTTCAATAGAATAGAAACAAATCAACTTCTATATTGAATATTATTATGAAAATTATTTAAAATATATCAATTAATATTTTTTAAAGATTTAAGGAATTAAAGTTTCTTAAATATTTGCAAATTAAACGTTCTTAAATATTTCAATCAATTAAGGAATTGAAAAAACTAGTTCTCAAATTATTATGAAATATGTAATTCATTCAAATATTTAAAAGTTATATTCTTCTAATTCTTGTAATTTGGTTAATGAAATAAAAAGAAATTAAAATTCAGTTATCCTAATTCAATTCCTCTAATTCTTGTAATTCATTCTTGTGATTTAGTTAATGAAATAATAAGCAATTTAAATTCAATTTTTGTAATTCAGTTAGAGTAAGATGTTATATTTTCTTTGTGAGCAAAGAATAATTTGTTCAAATTTAGAGTTTTTTTTGTTTATATCTTACTCTTAAAGTGTAAACATATTCTCTATGCACATGTTTATGTAAACAAAAACCAAAATCACATAACTTGTTTAAACAAAAACAAAAACTTCTAAAAGTAAATAAAAATCTCCAAAAACTATTTTTTAATATTTAATAAATCTTTTAATATTTAATTGAAGCTTTAAAACAAATAAAACAAACATATGTTAAACAACTTGATACAAACTCTATAACCCAAAAAAATAATAAGTAACCAAAAATCACCAAAAGTTATTTTTTAATATTTAAAGAATCTTTTAATTGAAACTTAAAAATAAATAAAACAACTCGATACAAGTTCCATAACCAAAAATAAAAAATAATAAAACAATATTTAAAAATAATCCTTAAATTAAATAAATAAAAATAATAATAAAGAAATATTTTTAAAAATCCTTAAAATCAAGATATCCACATATTTTTGGGGGTACTGGGAAAAAGAATTTAACTTTAAGAATGATAAAGAAAATGTTAATATCTATATGTTCATAATATTTTTATTTTTTTATTTTTTTAATCATCATGAATTTTATTTCATTTTTAATTTTTTGTTTTAACTCAAAAATGGATGAAACTTAGCATGTATTGAAGCCATAATAATTTTTTTTAGTTTTTTCAAGCAAATCCTCAAAAATGATTAAAAAAATTAATATCTATATGATCATAATTTCTACTTGTTTAAAAAAAAATTACTCAGAAATGGATGAAACATGAACATAGTGGGGGCAAGCTAATAACATGCTCAATAATTTATGAGAGAAATAGTTAGAAAACAACCCTTGTTTTTAGTTATGAATCGTGCAAGTCTCAATACTTTTTTTCTTAGCTTGTAGTTTTTTTGGAAATCAAGCCAAAAACATTACATTGGATAGCTTTTACAAGGAAACGTATTTAGGAATATAATTTTTTTTCCTCGGGAGTGCCTTTTTTAAGTTATTGAAGTCAAAATGCTTTTTTGGGAAGCCACTGAAGCTATAATATTGAAAAATGTTATGAGACTAGAACTGAAATGGGGTATTTTTTGTGATAAACTTTTTT